>SAXG01000092.1:0-134959 GCA_012932865.1 Amylostereum areolatum
GTAGAATCCATCGTCGACGTCCGTAAAAGTCGAAACGCCTCGAATTCCTGGTCCATTGGAAGGGTACGATCAAAGTGAAGATACCTGGGAACCAAAGACAAATCTGGGGAAAGCCAAGAAACCCCTAGACGACTTCTACCGCCGCCACCCCACCGCCTTAAGACTGCTCAAATGGCTCCTCATACGCCGACTACGATCGAAGCCAACCATACGATCATGAAGGCTGCCCATGAGCGTCTGGACAAACATCTTGTGTGCCGAAGGGTTTATCATCGGGATTCAACGAGGACGTTGAATCTAACGGGAAGGTGATGTCATGAACGTTACCATTCCGGACATCTCGGACACCTCGGGGACCTCGGGGATAATATCCCAATTCATTTTTATTTTCATTTCTGTCTGACTACTCATCACTTAGTAACACTCCGTCACTCCGGTGGAGACTCGGCTTATCCTTGCTCCTTCCTGACGTCATGACTCCAGGCTCGTCTTATCATCGCTTCCTTTGACTCCACATGACATCATAATGCTGCGCATGACATCATGCCGCCCCGGACCCGGCTCATCCTTATTGTCTCGCTTACTGATCCTGCTGCGCATGTATCTATACTTAGCTCTGCTTACTGACCGCCGTGTGTCGTAGCTTACTAAGTGACTCTGCCTCGTAGTATATAAGGGCTCCGTTCCTCCTGTACATATTCCCCATCTCGACCTGGTCAATACTACCGACCTTACTCCCCATTGTCCCTCTTCACTTGTGTCACACGTCGTCGCCTAGTGCTCGTCACTAAGGCCGTTGCTGACACCGAAGGACCTCCTTGACTATCCGACGATGTTCTTCTAGCGTATGTGTGAAGATGAGGATGTCGTCCAAATAGACGACCACGACTCCTTGGTGGATCAAGTCTTTGAACAGGTCATTCATCATGGCTTGGAACGTAGATGGGGAGTTGGTGAGTCCGAAGAACATGACTGTAGGCTCGTAGAGACCTTTGTTCGTGCGGAATGCAGCTTTCCATTCGTCCCCTTCTTTAATCCGAACATTGTTGTACCCCCATCGGACATCGAGCTTGGTAAAGTGCCGTGCTCCCTTAAGCTTGTCAACTAACTCTTGGATGAGCGGGAGCGGGTAACGGTTCTTTATCGTCATCTCATTGAGCTTTCGATAGTCCTGCACAGGACGTAGCGAGCCGTCTTTTTTCTTGATGAAGAAGAATGGGGAGGCCATGGGTGATTTGGACGGTTGGATCCGGCCAGATCTCAGGTTCTCTTCCAAAAAGGCGTCCAGTTGCTTCTGCTCATCCAATGTGAGGGGGTAAACTTTGCAATCGACCGGTTTGAAGTTAGGAGTGAGCTCAATGGCGTGGTCCCATGGGCGTCGCTCAGGGAGCTTGTCGAAGTCGTCTTTGTCAAAGATGTCCTTGAATTCGTGGTACGCCGTTGGGACTCGCTCAGAGAAGGTCTGTTCCTTTTTCTTAGCGTGCTCTTCAATTGCAATGTCCGATGCATGGGTCCGGATGTGGTATGTCGCTTTGTAGCCATCCCAGTCGAAGGCAAACAGCTGCTCGTCCTTTTCCATGTGGACTGGCTCTTCCTCCTCCTCTTCATCATCATCGATATTGAGGAGGGGAGGGGGACGAGAGCAGCTGATAGGGCATCGGTCGAATTCAATTGACCCGGATTTCCAGTCGATGTGAGGGTTGTGCTTCTTTAGCCACTCATGTCCAATGAAAAGGTCCGTATCTCCTAGATTGGAGACCGCCAGGTCAATGTTTTCTTCATGGTCTTGAATATTTAGGCCAAGTGTGACATATTCCGTGATGGGACCTCCTGCGTTGAGAGTGCCATCTGCATTTCGTACTTGGATTGGGCGAGCAGTCCGTCGCGTGGGGATGTGATTTTCCTGCACAAACTTTGTGTTGATACACGAGCCAGTGCAACCACTGTCCAGGAGTGCGAGAGCTTTGACAATGCGCTTGGAATCTACCACAAGTTGTGTGGGAATGACCGTTTGTTCCTTGGCGCTGGAGGAGCGTATGAACTGCATGGGAGTGGCGAGCTCTAGTAGAGCTTGGCATGCTAATTCATCTTCCATGCTAGTTATCTCCTTGATGGCTTCATAAGTAGCCTCGTCACGACGTCGATGGTGTGTCCAGATGCGAAGGATTGCAATCGCACTTTCGGGTTTGTCTTCCCTTAAGCGACGAAGCGTCCATTGAGCCGTTCCAGGTGCCATATAACATGATTTGGGCGCCGTGCCCCTTCCATCGCACGGCGTTGTCCCTGACTTCACAGGGTCCATATCCAAAGCCGAGTCCGTATCCAAAGCCGTATCCAAAACTGAGGCTGAAACCAATGCCGTATCCAAAGCCGAAGGCTCACAAATTGAAGCCTGAGTATCTAAAATAACAACGGGACGCGTGCCCGTACCGATAGAGTCCGTAAGAGAAGTCATAATGGGGATATCCCCTGTAGTAGTACAGTCCGAATCAACAATGCGCATATGTAAACGAGAACCAGGCCACCGAGGCGCAACAAAACCAGACGAGCGAGAAACAGAAACTTGGGCTTCAGATGCCGTGTACATCGTCAGCCCCCTCAAAAACCCTCCTTCTTCTCCTCCCCCTTCGGCTGAGCTTGAAGCGCATCCATCACGCTTTTCCGATCTTCGGCCGACAGGCTCCTAGCCCAGGCAGTGGGTGTCTCGAACGTCTGTGCTCGAGCCTCCCGCTTTGGTGGTTCCGTGTACCGGTCCCTCCCCCACATGTCTCGGATGTTCTTTACATCCACCCTGCAGTCCCGCACCTGGTGGCCATTCTGTCCGCAGCGGAAGCATCGCCCCTTGATGTCGACACGGTTGACGTCCATCGGCTGACCTTTGCCACCGTGCACCGTGCCGGTTCCATCGCGGCGCCATGGGACCTGCCCCCCTTGTTGCCCATTGGACGATCCTTGTCCTTTGGGTTTTTGGTTCTGCACGGGTCCACTGCGCTGGGTCTTAAGGTCCTCCCGCTCCTGTCGCAGACCGTCGATCAGGATGATGCGCTCTTTGAGGTCCTCATATTTCTGAGGAACGTGACCGCTGTCGTAGATGGAGTCGATGGTCCGATAGTAGACGTTGTGTTTGAGCAGCTGCATGAGGTGGATAGGGTCCTGCGCCGTGGAGTATCCTGCCTTCCTTGCGAGTTGCTCGAACTTGGCAAAGTATTCATGGGCAGTGGTACCCTTCGTCTGTTTGAACCCGTCCAGTTCGACTGCGGCACGGTGCTGCTCATTGACGTCGGTGAAGGCCCCTTTGAGTGCTTTGTGGAAGTCCACCCAGGCGACCATGGCTCCATTGGCCAAGTGTGCATCCTCATACTCGGCCTTCCAGGTGCGTGCTGCCTCCCCCGTCATGTAAGTGAGAATGAAGAGGACTTTGTCCTTGTCCGTCACGAGGTCATCCTCAGCGGCTCGCATGTATTCCTCGCACGACCGCATCCAGTCATTGAAGTCCTCTCGTTTCCCAGAGAAGCCTTCAGCAGTTTTCGCGTGGACTTTCTTTCGGGGGGGTCTGGCGGCGGCGGCGGCTGGGGCACTAACAGTGACCGCAGGGGGGTTGACGGTGATGGGGGGGGCCGTGACATTGATGGTGGGGGGTGGCAGGTTGAGGGCAGCAACAAGCACGGCAGGGATGGCAACCCATTGGCCATTTACTTCCATGAGCCAGGCATCGTCGGTGCCGTTATTCATGTGTTGGATGGGAGAGCCAGTTTGGCCGATGACGATGTTCCATGTTCCACCGATTTCGGTGCAGTTGGCAAGTTTGGCGGGGAGAGGGGGTTGGGGGTCGGTGCGGATCCACTGGGCAGCCATGATTGGTTCGTCGAGGTCAGAGAAGTCTTCGTCGGTGACAGGCGGTAGGGCGGAGGCGGCGATGAGGTTGAAGTCGGCTTCAGTGAGGTCGTCTTGGCTTTCGTTGGCGAAGTACCAACTGATGCCACTTGTTTGGGTTGCTACAAAGGCGACTTCGACAGTGGTGTCTCCGAGTTGGACAAAGAAGTCGTTTCCTCGTTCAGTGAAGCCTAGAGGGAGGGGATATATGTAGCAGTTTTCGTCCTCAACGTCGGTGTCGGAGTCAGAACTGGAGTCGGAGCCGTTGAGTCCGAACGAGGGAATTGTTTATAAGTGGGTGAGGTCAATGACCTCTGGCTGGGTGAGGTCGATGACCTCTGGCTCTGGTGTGGGGCTGGGGGTGTTGCCTGGTGTAAGGAGGCGGTGGGTGTGTCGAGTGTCCACTGGTATTTTCTCGTTGGGCGCGTAGAAGGATTTTGGGGGTTGCTCGAGTTTGTAGCGGTAGGTGACGTATGGGCAGGAGTAGACGTAGAGGTTTCCGTTTCCTTGTTCGCTTATTTTGAGGCGATAGAAGTGGATGTCTATGACGGAGTCTTCAAGTTCTTCTACGCCGAGGGCGACCTTCCAATTGTGCCAGGCCCAAGGGTCGTTAGATTCGTTGATGAGGGAGATGATAGCGTCGTGGCTGATGGGGATGAATTCTTGTACTTGCGAGCGCCAATCTTCCATGCACAAGCCCCCAGTCGAAATGGTTACTCTGTGCGGCAAGGGAAGATTTTGTCGAGGGAAGGTGGTTCTGTTATGAGATCGCAAGACGGTCTGCCTCAGTCTTCTCGACCTGTTGGCTGTCTCTTCGTCTAGGGGACACGAGCCCAAAGACTTCCTAAACCGCTTTCCTTTCGCCGCTTTTACTCGTTTCCTACACCAAAGGTGCACCTTCTACTGTCACCTCTGAGCTTTCAACTCCTGGTATTGGAGAGTCTCGAGTAGGTGTAACGTTTCGAGGAAACGTCAAGCCGGCACCGGTATACGTGCGCACGACCACAATGTCAGGGTAACGAGTCGCGTACTCTGGGGGCAACGGTCTAGGGCGGCACGGGGGAAGAACAAGGTCAGTACCAGACGGATACTACTACTACTACGCTACAGTACGTAGGGACGGTCGTAGGGTGGTGCAAGAGTAAACAGATCTTGAGCTTATGTCAGCAACGACTAGTGCGACAGCACCAAGTTACGACACAGCTGACTAGAAGATGAGGATGACAGAGGGGAGCCGATCAGACACGGCAACAGACGAGGGAAAGCAAGCAAAGTCGGTAGAATTGACTAGCTCGAGATAAGGGATATGTACAGCGAGAGCGAGCCTTATATACACAAGAGGAGAGAGACTTAGGTAAGCAACCAATACACGGCGATCAGTAAGCAGACCAAGTATAAGTAAGCAGTCGTATGTAAAAGGGCACAGCATGAGTCAGTATCGTACAGCATGAGTCAAGAGAAAGGAGTCAGACCCGGACCGAGATGAGTCACGTGGGTCCGGGCAGGATATAGATGAGCCGGGTCCGGGCCAAGGTGGAGCCGGACCGGTGATAAGTCGATAAGTCCTAAAGCGTGTAACCGATGTAAAGTAAAAAGAAAATTATAGACCGTTCATGACAGTCCACTGGTCGTAGCCGTCGCATTGGTAGCATAGAGGGTACCAATAAGTAACATGGACCCGGATATCGCTGCACCTCCAATTATCATGGACGGACGACGACCCCCTGTGATATATTGGGTAAGATTAGGCGAAAGAAGGTAGGAGCAAACAAACAGTTGTCGGTGAAGACCTGAGTCACAATGGTGCCCACGACGGTTATCAAGCCCGATACGCCGGAGGCCAGGAAGGCAGAAGTAGTAGAGGAAAGGCCAGCTTGTGAGAAGAGTACAGGTGCGTACTTGAGAGAGGTATTAGTTCACATGCTGGGGTAGGAGGCCTAGAAGGTACGAACATATAGCACGCCATCGATTCCAGATGCCTTTATATGTACGTCAGCTGGAAAAAATGGCGGCAGGCGAAGGTAACGCGTACTTGCTGCATTCCCATTAAGAACACCCCCAAAAGCGTACGCCGACGCACATCCTTGCCCCAGAGCATCTTCATCGTCGAGCTTTCCGGCCTGTTTCTGTTTGTACTTGCTTCAGCGCGCACACGCTGTTCAACCTCTTGCTCTTTCTCCGCCTCAGCAGCGGTATGGCCTAGCCTTTCCCACGCGCGTGCCGCATCTTCTGCCCGCCCAACGTGTTGCAACCAACGGGGAGAATGGGGTAGGAAAAGAGAACCGAGTCCGAAGGCCAGCGAGCAGACGGCTTGGAGCATGAAGACGATGCGATAGGAGAAGGACGACGTCAGTCTGACGGTCCCGTAAGCCACGAAGAAACCTGTCCAGCGATGTGGATGAGTGGTGATTCTGGGTCGAACCAGTGGAAACCCGTACCCGAGGTCACGCCGATTGTAATGAAATGAAAAGTTGTTGGGTGCACGACAAGCGTCCGCGAATGCTGGTTGGAGCAATTTCGAGGATGTAAACCGTGATGGTGGAGAGGAAGAAACCCTCGCCTATACCCGTGATGCAACGGCCCACAAACAGCATCGGTAAACCATTTGCAGCCGCGGCGAGAGTGGAGCCCACGCAAAAGATCGCCCCGCCCAAGGCAAATGTACGCGTGCGGGAAACCCGGTCGGAGACGGGGCCCGCGATGACGGAGGCCAAGGATGCAGTGATAAGAATGGATGAGAAAACGAGGCCTTGGATAACGGGCGAGTGAAGGGAGAAGTCTTCGACAAACTGGGGCATGACGGTCACGGGTCCAATAGAGCCTGTATATTGCATTGTAGGTGTGCACAGTTAAATCGAAAGGAGAAGCATACCAGTGTCGAAGCCAAAAAGGAAGCCTCCGGTGGATGCGAAAAACGAGCACAGGGTATAAGCGCACATGTATCCTGCGATGTTTCCTTTCGTGCGTTGGATGAAATTATTCGGCCTAGAGGGTCAATCGTGCCGGTTAATGTACTGGTATCGCGGTTATGATATGAAATGTACGCAGCGGAATGAGGCTCTTGATTATGATGATGGAGTACGGAGATGTCGTCCAACGCAGGAGCCAGACACCGTTACCTAGTTAGCTCCGTTTTTGATATTGAGACCGAGGGAAAACATACTGATCCACCGGGTAGGGCCTCCCTCGACTTTGAACCGTCATCCCCAGTCAGGAAGATAGTCACACCATCATGGATACAAGCACGCACCGACTGTCCGACTTCCCTTGACGTGATCGGCTCTTCGACGACTTGCGCGTGCGGCATGGTCGATATGGCGGCGAAAGACTAACCAGGTCTCTTGAAGATGTTCTAGGTAGATGTGTGAGTCAGTTGCCCGACCTGTAGGTGTCGCGTGTTGAGCGCAGCAAGTTCAACATACGGATTTATGATCCGGTCGGCGAATATAAAAGCCTGTTCGAGCGCACGAGACTTCGGTATTCGATTGATGGCTCGTGTGAGGGAGAAGAACTCTGCGAAAAAACAGAGAGAAGGCATGTTTTCGGATTGCGAGGACGGCCGTGTTGAGAGGAAGTGGCAAATGCGTGCCAGACTCCGACTCGATCTGCGCTCAACTCGAGGTCGTCGTACTCGTAACTCGTCACGGTCCACCATGTGTACATAGTCATTAGAGCACAGTAGTAGCACAACCTTCGCCTAGAATTACCAACCGACCCATGCTATATATGACTGTGTTTACGCCGCCGTACAAGTACATTACATCTTCATGTCAGTATCACTTCTCCCACTGCAACTCATTTAGATAAGTACAACAAACAACGAACACGAAAAAACATATGAAACCCTTCCTTTAATATCGGTTAGATAATGACGGGACATTTTTCGAATCCCTTCACATCGTTAGCGATAGGGAAACTCGTTGCAACACAGAACACACTTACTGTTCTCCTAGAGGCAGACTCTCCACCCTCCGGCTACCATCCTGCGACTCAATGACTCGCCACCGCTCCCAGCGATTGTATTCCATCGACAGCCGCACGTGAAGCATAGAGATCATCTCTAGGTTCGGAGGGGCGACCGGCGACACGAACGCTCGAACGAAATCGTCGGCTACCGCAGGAAACGTGTCTGGTTCTGGATCATCTACCGGAAACCAGCGGGAAGTTCTCGCATCTCGACTCGACCGCCCGGTGTACTTTTTGCATTCAAACCTAAAGCATAAGATGCGAAGACGCTGAAGGGGAGAAAGGAGGCGGGCTAGGTCACCCTAAGAAGGTCGAGGGTAACAATCAGCCATATGATCTTCGGCCGCGAATGTGGAACATCCGGCTTACCATGTTCATGAGACGTTTTTCGTATCGGTGCACCTCGAGTGTATCGAGGTACGAGAACTCCGATGCGATGTAAGCCAAAAGCTCCCGCTCCGCATCATCCGCCTGGTAGACCACCTCCAAAGAGCGCAGTTCATCGGACCGACACTGAGACAGAATTTGCAGTAGCTCCGAACTTGAGGGGATGGGTGAGGATAGGTGAAGGACCCCGCGGGCAGGCGGCGGGTCGAAGTGATAGTGTCTGGGCTCGTCGCGAAGGGAGAGATGACGCAGGGTAGGGGGCAGATGGGAGAAAATGTAATCGTGCGAGTTTGGGTAGGACAGCTTGAACGTGCGAAGCTGGACAAAGTTTGGGACGGGAGTTGTGCTTTTTGACCACAGACGTACGCGGTCCGATTGATCTGGGTGGCCCGCGACGAGTTCCAAGTCACGGAGATGGGGCATCATGCTGAGGGCAGGGACGATGTTCTTCAATTCGTCACTCTCGGGATATCGGCCCCAGAGACGCAATTCGAGAAGGCAAGGCCAGAGGACTTTGGCCATAGCACCAAAAGGCGTCGATTCGGCGGGGAGGGCGAGTTTTTGCACGGTGGGGTAAATGTGCATCACCAAAGGACGAAGGTATCCCACTTCGGGACCGTATGATACGGTAAGAAGCCTTCGGACACCCCAGTATCTCTCTTTATATTCGTAAGCGGGTAGTCGACGCCACTGTGTGTCCGTGTACATGAATTCGGTGACGATGGGGGGCAAGATATTCACCGCTGACTGTGCGTCGATGGGCGGCCAATCGAGGCCAGGGTTTTCGGGATAGAGCGAGGGGATCGGTCCTGCCCATGATGTTCTGTCGAAATGGATGCTGCGGATGGATGGAGTCAAGAATGCACGAATGATGTTCAGAGGAACTCCGCCAAATATGTTACTGAACACTACAGAGTAGAGGTAAGGGAATTGTCGGAGGTATTCCCCCAATGAAGCGACTGGGTATCCAACTCCGGGTATATAATAGGGCTCCAATATAAGCCGAATGGACCTGAAGGCACGATGGTCATGCGATGCACTTTAGATCATAGCTAGTGAACGAACTGGATGTAAGGCCACAGTGAAGGCGGCGGGAGCTCGACAGTGTCATTTTCTTCATTCCACACACAAAAGCTGTGGCGGAAAAGGATAGGGATGGTTATGGTTCGGATATCCCGGCAAACGTTCGCAAAACGCAGCAACTCCAAGGCCTGGTGGCGTAGGAGTTCGATAGCGATGAGGTGTAGAGGGTCGTGGCCAAGCTGTGTCAATCTATCGCCGGAAGGGTTACTTAGCCGGGAAAGACAGAAGGTGGGATATAGCCTTACGACGGTGGGGGACCTATTCGACCCAAAATGTCAGGAAAGCCGACAGCCTGAGATCGAGCCTGAGGTGCTGCCATTGTCCTGCGCCGGTGACCCATAAGATGTAGAATTCAGAACCAGTGTTCGACGTTACTGAGGCTCTGGACCAGCTTACACTTGAGGGTGATGTGAGTTGGGGCAGCAGGAGCGGGTTTGGATGTAGATAGTAAGTGCTCGCAGTACGACTCGGAGCCTGTACGAGGAGGCTGACTCAGGTCCCGGCGTCTCGCCCCACAACTCCGATCCTATGTAAATCGGCAATTTCATGATTTTGCCCTTCTTGCCATTACATAAGATTGAAGCCTGAGGAGACCCTTTCGAGACCATTTCTGTGTCATTACTGGCTATCTTTGATCCATACGCGGACTAAATCGCCGATTCGGCCCAATTGCGTACGCACTGCGATCGGACATACCCTCCCAATTTAGCTCATTTCTGTACGGCGTTACGCGTACAGCACGCATTCCGGACTCCCGCCCTCCTCCATACTCCTGCACCTTTCATCTTCGAATCTCCCATTCCTCTTATCTCCCCTTGTGCCCAACTTCTCGCTTGGTAAACCCGCATTGACACACATGCTCCCAGTTCGAACCGACAGAATCCTCCGTCGACGGCGATAAAAAATCCAACCTCGCGATCCTCTCGAAGCTCGGCGGAACAACAAAACGGTCCAAGCACGAAGGTACCGACCACACGCTCAACGTGTGCAAGGCTGTGCGAATTGCGTCAAGCGGGCGGCACTGGGCCGCAAGATTGCGGGCGGCGCGAGCAGGGCCCCGGGGGTACCGAAGAAAGGGGGGAGGCGGTGACCATGTGGGTGCTGTACTTTTTCTTCCGTTCGGTTCTATGTATGTGTTCTGTAATACGAGGCTGTCGCTTCTTCCAGCTCCTTCCTCATGCTTCGATTCCATTGATGAGAATGCAACATGCGGCGGTTGTCAGAAAATGACCTGGCTACATCCTCGAGTACTCGATTGGTACTCGTTACTATATTCGTGACCTATCCTCTGAAATCACTGATGAACTCAAACCTACTGCACTTGTCCTAGGTTTTTTTTTGCGACAGACACCCTCCAGTGGTACGGCTACAAGATCGATGACGCCCCCGACGGTACGATCGGCGCCTTCGGTATCTTCGACACTTTCCCCCATACCGCCGAGCGGGATGCACACATCGGCGGCGGGATCCTACCGACAGGTTGGACGAGCGACTCAAAGCTTGGGATATTGGACACTCATGACGCTGTTGAGAATACAAATTATGCCGAGACGTAGTAGCTGGAGAACAAGAAAACGCAGCTTCTCTTGGACGACTACAAATAAATCGGTCACGTCTTTTTTGAATATTTCTTTAAACATCAACTTGACCCAAGGTACAGCGACGGTTTGTTTTCTGTGGAAGTAACGCTCCCTTCGTGCTGCACAATGATCGATGACATCCGCGATATGGGGGACCTTGTTTTTGTTTACACAGCCATTCGCTTCTTCGATGACTTCTCTGCACAGGTTTTTACTCCGGACTTCTCAAGTTCTCAAGTTCTCCGTTTGATGAGAAGAAGTGTTGCCGCATGTTTTGTGCATGCCTTCGCATCGCCTACAACTGGCCATGTCATGGGCTCCCGATGAAGTCGTGTATAAAAGGCTTCCCGTCGTCACTTCTGCTGCTTCAACACATTGTTTGACACCTTCACTCGACCTCCCCTGCTGCTATCGCGCGATTTTTCCCGTTTGTCATTCACTATGAGCTACGCCGTCTTCAGACTCAATGATCCCGTGGACTCAGAGATCGGACCATGGAAGGTACGCTAGCCGATTCCTTTCGAGGCAGGCCACGGTGTTCATGTATTCATCTACAGGATCTGTGGAACATTATTCGGTACGGCAAGGAGGCAAGCATCAGCCCGGGTTGTAGCCATGGCTTCTATTATGTGGGCGATATCTGCCCTGCGGCTCCCATCTTCAGGTTCATGCGAGGTCAAGACGCCATCGGAGAACTTAGATCTCAAATGGTGGCACAGGGTTATAAGCTGGTAGGTCCCGATCCTTTATGATTTGGTAGCATGGCATTCATCGCTGTCTCTTTTAAAACCGTTGGCTCCAGGCACCAAACGCATGGCTGCTTTCCTCCCTTGGCTCGTCGCCAATGTCTACTGGACCGCGAGGCATGAATAAGCCTTTCCGCATTCGTGGAGGATCCGGCGACGATATCTCGAACCAGCTCATTGAAATCCAGCGTATCGGTGGAGGTAGGACACACCATGCCTTGCAAGTGTCGTACAGCACAACGTCTGATTATTATGCAGGTTGGCCTGGGTATACCTTGAGCATTGTGCGCTATCTCTTCAATGTCCATCACATTCGAGAGCTGACGTATCGGATATGCAGGCGATGTGGTATACAGACTCGGATAGGTACAAGCGGTTTTGCATGCCGATTGACACAGGTGGGTCTCTTCATAAGTCGCGCGACCTCGATCCCACTACTAATCATCATAAAATAGCTTCGATAAGAACGTATGAATCACCATCTTACAACGTGAGCGCTCACCTAAACCGGTTTCGTAGATGGGTGCTTCTCAAAGGGTTTAGACACGCCGTGTCTCCACAACTGCCTTCAGTTGCCTGGGAGAACCGTCATCAACAGAGTGTGAACAAGCATGTTGTATTGACCCCGCCCACAGCACAATGGCTGGACCCCGCGTATGTCACTGCTTGTGGATGGGCAAATCCTGACCCGATCGAATATACCTCCGGCGCCGAACGTATCTGTGAGTAGTACCCAAATTTCCTTCTCGTGATTTTCTCACGTATCACACTTGCTCCCAACTGTTCAGACACCTGCACCCCTGACAGGCATCCTACCGTGTCCGTCGATTTGTTGTGGGGAACCACGGCCAGTGGACAGCACATTTCTCCGAGGACAATTACAGTGCCAAATATATTGGTTGAACTAGCCTATTCAATAGACGAGACCTTCCTGAACAGCGACCACGATGGCGTCATCGGATTGGGCATTCCGAGGTTAGTTTTCAGTCGAAAATCACTGCCATTCCACGTTAATCTGATGCGACGTGCCCAGGTCCAGTAGCACTAGCGCTTCCAATCAAGTTCGTTTACCTAACTGTACATAAGTACTCTTTCCGGCCATCGTAACACTGATCATGCTCAGAGTTTTTTCGCAAAGCTATTTGCCGCCCAACGGCCGGAAGTGGGGGGAGTAGATGTTAGTTAATAATTCCCTCGAAATGCTGGTTGTAGCTGAACTTTGTCGCTAGGCAAAAACACTGCACATTCGCTTTCTTCCTCTCAAATTCAGAGACACTGATACTCTGAATCCTGGCATGTCCAGGGCAATCGAGAAAGACGGGCTGTGAGTTGCGTGCCCCAACTGAGGATACTGCGCACTGATCAACATGACAGGATCAGCTTCATCAGCGCTGGACAAGGCTGGCCGTGCACCGAGAGTGTTCAATGGTCTGACCCTATCCCCTGTTCTCATGTTTTAGGTATACGGGACCATTTCTACGGCTGGAAGGTTCAGCTCTTGTCTGTCAAATTGAAGAAGACGAACCGGGACACCCCCCTATTTCACGTCCAATCGAAAGACTACGTTCCGGGCCTTATAATCAACAGTGACAACACGGCAATTTTCAATGGGCGCCGCGGCAGAGCAGACCCCGCCCGCTACGGGCATGTTTCTCTTGATACAGGTCAGTCATTATCAGTTCCTACCGACCGCTTGAGACCGCTCCTTGATTTTGATTGCCTAAAAAGGTTCATCTATCAGCATATTTCCTCGCAAGATGGTCAATGTCATGGTAGATTCAATTCCGGGGGCCACCCTTACTCCCGGTGTCGGCTTTGACTATTTTCTATTGCCTCAGAATTTTGATATCTCTAGCTACTTCCTGGAATTCACATTTGGGGCATACGATGGACACACAGAAATTCGGATTGACGATGTTCCTTTCAGGCATTTCATGCAGGCGTCGAGATCTGACGGTGGGGCTCATTCCTCATCCTGCGTTGCTTGCAAGGAGGGAGACGATCTGAGTCTCATGATATTGGGAAGGGTTCGTCCTCTCCCTATTTTTGTACAATCAAACGTGACTGACATATCATAGAACTTCTTCCGATCGGTATTTGTGAAGCTGCACGATCCTGGGGATGGCACGATCCCTACTGTCCGCCTTGCTCCACAGAAGCACGCGAGCTCTTACAGAGTTCGTATTCCTGACCAAGGTCAAAGCCCGCTCGTTTCTCAGAACCCCGGCGAAGTGACGGTGTCATCAGCCATGCCCACGGTCGCTCGGGTCCCAGACGCACAGCCCACTAGTCGTGGTGCACTTGGACATCAACGGTCGGAAGAGAACTTTCGGCAACTCTTCGAAGCGGTCACGATTGGAACAAACGAGGCCACCAGCGAGCCGCGTCGCCATCACGTTCCATCTCCCAATTTGTGGCCAAATTATCACGCTGGGCCTTCAGCTTCAGCCGCTCGAGACACTAGCCGACCTGTCTATCCTCAGCCCGATTTACTGGCGTCTTCCCGTACTCAGGCCAGCTCATCGGGTCCATCGTCATACCCTCAGCCTGGCTCTTCTGTACCAGCTCACCAGCCTCAAGTCGCTGCCCGGACTGCGTATAGTGCTTATTCGGCATCGGTCCAGCCTCAGAGCGGTGCTTCGCAAGTACAAGCTCAAACTGTACCGCAACAGTATACCGCTGCTCGGTCTCAGCCTCACGCTGGCCAGAATGCGTATAATCCTTACCCCGCTCAGCCGGCTCCAGTCCAACCTCAGCGCTATACTGGTACTTCGCAAGTACAAGCTCAAACTGTACCTCAACAGTATACCGCTACTCAGTCTCAGCCTCACGCTAGCCAGAATGCGTATGCCTCTTACCCTGCTCCGGCGCCGGCCCGACCTCAGCACGGTGCATCTCATGCACAAGCTCAGTCTGTACCTCAGCAGTATCCCTACCCTACCTCGGCTCGAGCTACTCTGCAACCTCAGCACGGTCTCTCGCATTCGCAGGGTCAACCGGTGTCTCAGCAGTGGTCGTACTCATCGCAGCCTCAGTACGGCGCTCCAGCTCAACCGGTGTCTCAGCTGCGGGCGTACCCATCACAGCCTCAGTACGGCGCTCCGGCTCCAGCTCAATATGCTCAGACGCAGTACGGCGCCCAAGTCCAGCCTTCCTCAGTGGTCCCAACGCACCCTCCATCCACCCAGCGATACGTAGCATCGACTTCGCAGCAGTATGGCTATCTCCCCGCACCCCCTTTCCCCCCTCCCACATAAGCACACCCATAGACGCGAGGGTTTCTAGAGATATATTGATTGTCGTTGAAGATACTTAGGTTATGCAAAGCTGCCAGGTGCGGTTTGATGTGTTCCCGTCCAGAAATCGAAGACTTGTCCTATGCATATTATGTCAACTCGCTATGTCGTGTCAACAATAAATATCACATTTGTGTCCGAAGCAAAGTCTTGTCGTAGGTGGCGAGCACGCGTCCAGAGAGCACGGCGTTGAGTTAGATACTCGGTGAGCTTGAAACCGGCTCAGCTATCCAGGATATGGTGGAATGATGCCAACGCTTCAGCGCTGCAGTCCTTCGACGTCTTCCTAGGTCGGAACGGCGCGGGTATGATTCCAGCGGGCGGCGTACTGGTGGTCAGTACACGGAAGATTGGGAAAATGTTGGGGAGAGGGAAACGGGTTTTTAGCGGCAGCACATGCTCGACGAGGGGAGGTGGGAGTTTGTTTACATTGTTCAAGTCATCATCTTGACAGGTACAGTGACACGATATTGGGTGGGGCAGACGTAGGACATAATGGTAACGTATCGGCTCCATCACTGAGAATCGTAACATACCAGAGTTTTCGGCTAAAGAGGGCGCGGGGCAGCAGCACTACGTGTCGCAAGAGTGAAAGTGAGAGCTCGTGAGCGGAACGTCTGGTGGTGAGGAGAGCAATGGACACGCACCTGCTCGGTCGGATATATCGAGCGAAAGCACCACCGGCAGAAAAGCAGAGAAAAGCACTGTGTCGAGGACTTCAAACAACCACATCACGGCAAGATCGAGGAATCACACTTCGAGAATTCCGCTCGAAGATCCCGGGGTGGAGGATGTTAGATGACTCTGAGGATAAGGGAGCACTTACGATGATGACGGCGAGCTGGCGGTGGTTATGGTCCGGGCGCCATTTCGGTCTCCTTGATCATCGACCAGAGCCCGGTCAGAGAAACGGTGACGCGCGTTTCGAAATTCCCAGCCAACACTTCCTCTTTACCCCACCGACATTCGCTGCGACATAGCCCCTCGTCCCAATACCTCTGGCTCATTGTTGGGTAGGTTACCGACGGATCGCCGAAGGATATCTCCTCGAGGCTCATACCAGGTGGACGACCCCGTTCACTTGACCCGTATCTCAAGATCTCCAAGTGGCGAGACTTTTTCTATCTCCAGTCCAAGAACGCTCTTTTACAAGCATGCGGAGAAAAGGAAACGTCCTTGAGATGTCGACGTCGCGACTTGGAAAGTCCGAGGCATATGTACATGGTGCGTCCGTCGTCACTCCAGCGGATCTTGATTGTATTCTGACCAACTTCTCCCCTGGCAGATCTTTTCTAACAAAGTGATACCGTATTCAAACGGCAATTCTTCTTACACGGGCTTTTTGCCTCTCGCGTAGTGCATTCCATACTACCGCTGCCCGCGGGTATACCGAGGGAATTCAAGGGCTCCAACTTTAGGCTCTCCGAGGACGTCTACAAGGGAAATATAGCCATCTCTCGCGCAATTGCTCACAGATCACCCACTCCCTTTCTACGAACTTCATGTCAAGCCAAGCACACAGCACCACCGGGAGTTTCACGACTCTCTCTCCGACCACCCTCAGCGACCGGCTCCACTTCGACCTCGAGACCAGACAGTCGGCAGAACAGCGACTTCCCACCGCAGACCTGTGGGCACGGCGCGGAATTTGGCTCAAGGCTGCAGGATATACGCTCAGATCTCAACATAAGCGCGAGAAGAGGCGGACGTGGGGAGACGGTTTTGTTGATAGGTCCGATGGTGGTAACCGTAAAGGGAGCAGCATTTCGGTGGGCATCCTATTCCTTGAACTCATCCTTCATCCGCTGATACTTCCTGGAAGAAAGACCATGCATTCGACGCGACACGAACATCCGACGGCGCACTCGTGTCGTTGAGCTTGGTCGATTTGTTCAGCGACTCCGACGAGCTCAAGATCAGTGCTTACTTCTCCTCTCAACACCTGCGTTCGGATCCACGGAATCATTGTGTACCCATCCTGGACATCGTTCACTCTCCCGGCATCGACTCAGAAGCAATCATGGTTATGCCCCTGTTGGCGCCATTCCAGGAGCAACACTTCCTCACCGTCGGTGAATGCGTTGCGTTTTTTGCACAGATTTTTGAGGTTCGTCGTCGTCTCACGCTGCTACCGCTTCTCTGACTGTCCAATACCTTGCAGGGTATGCAGTTCATGCATCGTCACCATGTCGTCCACCGGTACACGTCTCTTCAACATCTACTCATGTTTATACTGACCTATCGATCCAGTGATTGCACGCGTATAAACATCGTGATGACCGACTCGCCGTTGCCCCACCACGAAAATTCCGCGGAGCAACATGCCTTCAAAAGCTGGCTACGCGAGGCAATGCCCTTCATGCGCTCAGAAAGACTGGTTAGGTATTACTTCGTTAACTCCGGTCTCTCCCGCCAATACAAGCCTGAAGATGGACATCCTCGCGAGCTTCCCTTGTATGGTGGTGACAAGTCCGCGCCCGAGCACGGCTGGGCTCAGTGGAACATGCCGTGCGACCCATTTCCGACAGACGTGTATTTCCTCGGAAATCTCGTCCGCGAGGAATTCCTGGATGTGGGTGGCTTCTCCTCGTATCTCGGCATGCCCAGTAGCTCACGAAAGCGTAGAAATCCTGGAAACTTAGTTTCATGAAGACGCTCGTCGCCAACATGACGCACGCAGACCCTGCGATGCGCCCTACGATGGACGAGGTGGTGGAGCAGTATCGAGTTTTACAAGACTCGTTGTGTCCTTGGTACTTGTGCTTGCGCGTCAACCTTGGGCCTCGCCGTCGCACGTTTGGGAAATGGGTGGATGAGGGGAGGAAACTAGCGGGGCTTGTGCACAGGCGACTTTCACCTGGACTGGATGTGGAGGTATCATTTCCTGGAGCTACTCGTCCACATCTTTCGCCTGCTTGACCTCGTGTATTCGTATTCGACCTTGTTTATCACAGTATGAGACAAAAGCGCGAGAATTCTGGTCGCGGGATACAGCGTTGGGTCGCGATGTATGTCAATGCGCGTGATGAAGATGATCATAAGATCTCATGGCATCGCGGATTCTAGAGGCAATCCTTCACGATAATGTACTTGTCGCATTCGGAAGTGCCTCGATCTTACGGTGTGCCCATACTACTAGTATGCACGTACTTACCACCAGTCAGTGGCACCAGAACGACGCTTTCACGTTGAGCGCGTTGAAATGGGCGGCTCACTGAGGCCGCGGCAAGCTCAGGGGGGGCTTGCTCATCGCGCTGCGCATGCGTGTCCTCCTCCTTCCATCCTCAGCTTTACATAATTGTGTCATCCTCATCCGACGTTTTTGCCGTAAATCTCTCCGTACCGGATGAGGCCCAGGGAGGCTCCACAAACTCCCTGAGCGAAAGTAGAACGTGCGTACAATTTCGTCGTAAGTAACATTGATGCAGCGACTTGGTACTACTTATTCTCTGATACACCCGCGGACTTTGCAGCCGAGCATCGTTGTTCAGTCTTGCCCAAGAGCAGCGTTCCAAAGCAGACAGTATCATGCACGAGGAGATTCAATCGGCGAAGAACTTCTCCCTGGCCGATCTTGACGAAGAGTTGAAGCAGCTCACACAGATGGCACCTGTCGTCCTCGCCCAACGCAACGCTTGCGTCCCGATATCATACCTTCCAGTCGAGGTCTTTCTCCACACGTTGATGCTATCCTCGCTCAAGGAACCAGAGGACGATCGTCTGTTTCCCAGGACGAAGGCTCGCCGGTGGATAGTCGCCAGCCATGTGTGCAAGCGATGGCGCGAAATCGTCCTTGACCACGCGACTGCGTGGGCAGAACACATCTTCTCTTTCTCTGAAGAATACGTGCAAAGCATTATTTTGAAGCGTGCGGGGACGGCGCCGCTCACCTTTCGGTACTACGACCGCGAGCAAAACGAAGACGAAGAACGCCGGTTCAACCTCGTTCTCCAGCATATCCACCAGATAGCTAGGCTCGATGTCCTGCTCTTCCAGCCCACGCGTGCCACCACACTTTTCCAGGCTCTGTGCTCGAATAGTCTCCCCGTGTTGGAGGAGCTGGTCATCGACTATGCCCCGCCATCTATGGATAATCCGTTGTTCTTTTTTTGGACAGGACCCTCATTCGTGGCACCACAGTTGCGTAAATGCACGCTCGTGGACTGTTATCTCCAGTCATGGAACGTGCCATCTCTAGAAGACCTCGAATTGCGGACCGCAAGGGGTAGAAAGTCGCCGGGTTTCCCCAGCTTCGCACAATTCCTCAAGAGCCTGCGTTCGTCCCCGAACATTCGGCGCCTACGTACCTCTTCCTATATCCCCTCCGCAGATGCCGAGTTGCACCATCCCGTGCACCTTCCCCTATTGGAGAAGATGGACATCACAGACAGTACGTTAGACCGCATCCCGGCCCTGCTATCTTACTTGCGTCTACCCTCCTCGTGCAGGCGAATTTGGCGTACGACAATGGCGGTTGGCGGTTTCGTAGGGCCATACCCCCAGGCAAGCCATCTGAATGCGAGCTCGTAGCCAGGGTTATCAAGATGTTGGCGCTGACAATCGCAAACGAAGATTATTCCCCCTCTTCTCGCCCAACCCACCTTGCTATCTCTGCTGACCAGGATACTCTCACCATCAGCGTCCAGGATCACATATTGGACCGTCTTCGTTTCATCGAATGTACCCTCTCTGATACAGATTTGATGCGGCTCTGCGGTCTGCTCGCAGACACATTTCACTTGAACCAGATCAGTACGCTGTCCCTGGGACTGCAGATAAACCACGACGATGCGCTTTGGCGAGAGATCGTCACAGCGTTCCCGGAGGTTCGTTCGGTCCATCTCCACCACGAGGGTGAAATTCATCAAGGACTTCATGTACTCCGGGCGCATCCGACCCTGCAAAATAACCCTTCAGCGCTAGTAATCCCCCGCATCGATTTCGTCACCTCTCTATCGCACGAAGACAATCCAACAGCGTCACTCGCCACGCTGGTGTACGACATGCTGTCATCGCGTGCAGCTGTAGGGTCACGCTTGAAGACTCTGGAAATCGACAGGCTAATTCCAAACCTTGAAGATGATGATGGTCAGCCGGAGGAGCAGATTCGTAAAATGGCCCCAGTGGAGGCGTTCCTTGCACGCCTCATGAGTGTCGTGGAAGAACTGCGATGGCGGTCGGTCTCGAATAGGACCATATCGTCGTTTACATCTCCCATGGAGCTCCCGTTCTCCTTCGGCCACCGCAACAGCGTCACGGAAAAACTCACGCCATTGTCAGCACCCGGAGCTATATACGATGGGAAGTCGTATCCTACAGCGCAGCATCTGTTCGAGGCGGCAAAATTCCTTCCACATCGACCAGACATCGCGGAGGCTATTCTGGAAACCAGGAATGCCCATGAAGCGGTTAATGTGAGTGCGCGGGAGAAGCAGGCGATCAGAGAGGATTGGGCGCAAATCGCACAAGAGAAGGTGGGTGTCTCTCTGGGATCTATATACTGGTCAATGACGAAGGAATGCCAGGCGGATGAGGTTCTCTATCACAAGTTCGTCCAAAACGAGGGGGCGCGGCGCACGCTTCTGCGTACCGGAAACATGAAGCTCGTATGCAAACATCCAGACCGTTAGAAGTGGCCGAGGGACGCGATGAGTTCAGAAAAGTGGAACGAGATGGAGCGCTCATTGATGAGTGTGCGGGACAAACTACGGTGGGAGGGGGTTCAATCCTGATACCGAATCATGGGCCTTGAGCTGTCTCTTTCGAGGTGTCATAGACACGTACCGCAGTCCGGTACATATAAACACTGTACATTTCCTCGCGTCTTAACCTGTAGCCTGTAGGTTATCTGTAGGTTTGCTTTGGCTACGGTCGCTGACCTGTTGTTCATGTACTATCGATCACGCCTCTACCCATACTTCCGATCCTCTTGCCTTGCGGGATGTAAAACATACTGTATATGTCTCCAACGAAAATAAGGGAGTTCCAGTTTGTACGTCGCCGTTCACCTCAACCGCTCTGCCGCTCTCTGCCGATTCGGAGGATTCACCGGCACCGGCTATCTCCGGGCTCGTAACACTCGCGCGTTCTCCTGAACCTCTCCAGCTTCATAGCTTCAATATTCAAGCCTCGTCCATCCAACGTTTTCGCCATGGATCTGGCCGCGTCGAATGAGACGCAATATGGCTCCCCGAAGTCGCCAAACGAAAATAGGACGTGCGTGCGACCGTCCTAACGTAACTTGCTGAGGATTCTTATACACGTAGATTTTGTAGCCGGATATCGTGGTTCGGTCTCGCCCAAGAGCGTCTTTCCCAGACAGACAGCATCATACACGATGGGATCATGTCAGCGAAGAGCTTCTCCCTGGCCAAAGATCTCGACGAGGAGTTAAAGCAGCTCGCGCAGATGGCGCCCATCGTCTTCGCCCAGCGCAACGCTTGCGTCCCGATATCGTTCCTTCCCGCCGAGATCCTGGTCCACATTTTGACGCTCTACGCTCTGAAGCCTGGGGACGATAACAAGCTTGCGAGGACCAAAGCTCGTCGGTGGATCGTCGCCAGCCATGTGTGCACACGATGGCGCGAGATCGTTCTTGGCCATGCGACGGCGTGGGCCGAACATGTCTTCTCGTTCGCACACGAATACGTGCAAGATATCATCCTGAAACGGGCAGGGGCCGCGCCGCTTACCCTTCAGTACTATGATCACCAGGAAAACAAAGAGGAAAAACGCCGATTCGACTTCATTCTCCAGCACATCGACCAGATTAAAAGGCTCGATGTCTGGATCTACAGACACGCTCGTATCGCCAGGTTGTTTCAGGCATTGTGTTCGAAGGAGCTCCCTGCGTTGGAGGAACTGGTTGTCGAATACGGTTGTGCCTTCGACAAAGAGCCTCCGTTCTTCCGCGGAACGGGACGCGCCATCGTGGCGCCACAGCTGCGTGCATGCACGCTCGTGAGCTGTTTCCAGCCATGGAATATGCGATCCCTAGAAGACCTCGAATTACGGACAGGTCCCGCGGGGGGCAGTGATCGAGCTGTGCAGTTTCTTCCCAACTTTACACCACTTCTCGAGAGCCTGCGTTCGTCTCCGGAACTCCGGCGTCTCCGTATCACTTCCTATCTCTCCTCCGCAGAATTCCAGGAAGGCCAGCTCGTCCACCTGCCCCTATTGGAGAAGATGGATATCACGGACAAGACGTTGGACCACATCCCGGCTATTTTATCGTGCCTGTGTCTTCCTCCCTCCTGTAGAGCGGATATGACCTGTTACAGTGGGGACACCCTCGCTCGAAGCGAGCCATCTGAATACGAGCTCATTGCCAGGATCATCCAGGCGTTGGCACCGAAAGACGCAAACGAAGCTTCGAATCCCTCCTCCCGCCCAACCCACCTTAGTCTCTTCACTCCAGCGCGGCGCGGGGATACGCTCCACATCAGAATCAAGGATCACATTCTGGAGAGTCTCCATTGCACTTGTTATCTCTCCACGACAGATTTAGCGCGACTCTGCAGCCTTCTCGCGGACGAGTTCCATCTGGACCACGTCCGCTCGCTGTCCTTATCACTTCCGACTCCCGACCACGGCGACGCGCTCTGGCAACAGCTTTTCACCGTGCTTCCGAATGTTCGTTTGATCGATCTCCACCAAGAAGAGGACGTCCGACAAGGCTTACGGTTGCTCCAAGCGCGTCAGACCATGCAAATTGGCTCATCAGCCTCGTCGACGGACCGTCCCTCTTGGCCCTTCCTGGAGACTTTGCACATTCCCCGCATCGATTTCACCACCTCGCTATCGAGTAGCGGTGAACCAGCCGCCTCGCTTGCCACCCTGGTGTATGACATGCTATCGTCGCGTGCCGTCGCAGGGTTCCGCTTGCGCACGTTGGAAATCGGTAGGCTCATTCCAGACCTCAAAGATGACGGGCAGCCGGAGGAGCTGATTCGCAAGACGGCGCCGGTGGACGCGTTCATTGTCCGCCTCCTCGACGTCGTGGAAGAATTTCGATGGGGATCAGATTCGAACGTGATTGTGTCGTCGCTTTCCTCCCCCGTGGAGCCCCCCCTCACCTTCGGTGCTCGTAAGAGTGGCACGGAAGCGTTCGAGAGATCGGCGCCGCTCAGCGTTGTCTACGACGGAAAGTCGTACCCCACCTGTACTCATCTACTCGAAGCAATGAAGTTTCTTCCACATCGACCGGACATATCAGAGTCCATCCGGGAAGCCAAGGGTGCCCGTGAGGCGGAAACGATAAGTGCGCGGGAGAAGCGGGAAGTCAAGGAGGGTTGGGAGCTAATCGCACAAGACAAGGTTAGGTTTTTTTTTGATTTTCATGCGTTGATTAACGATGAAGAACGCCAGGCGGATGAGGTACAATATCTCAAGTTCGTCCAACACGAAGGCGTGCGGCGGATGCTTCTCCTTACCGGAAACATGAAGCTCATATACGAAAACCCTTCTGGTCGGGGATTTTATCTGAGGAGTTTCTTGAGTTCCGAGAAAAGGAATGAGATGGGGGACTCGTTGATGAGAGTAAGGCATAGGTTACGGCAGGAGGCCATATGACTCTCCACTATTTGATACGCATTTCAACACAGTACGGTCTATTGGTCCTAGTGGTAGCGACACGGATACACTTCTGGCTCAGACTCGGGCTCCCGCTCGTCCTCATATTCATACACTGGTTCGGGAGTATACATCCGAGCGTGGCGGGGTGTCTACGATTGGTGCTCTTGATGATGACAATGATGATGATCCTGAGCGTAGGGCCGTTCATGATCTTTTCACAAACAGAGAAATCACTACCTAGTAAGCGGGCACGTTTGTTGATAGCATGGACAAACAACGTACGATAGACGGTCCGTGGTGGTGGGTAACTAGGTGTTAAATTCTGTGTATATCCATACGGAACGGAGAGCTCGGAATATCGAGAGTGGCAATTGGGTGGCGACAACAGGCGGGGATCATGCAGGTCCTCTAGATCATAAATTAGGTATCGAGCATATGACTCGGAGATGTTGTATCTAACTTACCGTGCGAGCGGTATCCTTCAACATGAAGACTCCCAAGCCTGGTAACCTCGCGCATTCTCTCCTCCTCGACAAATTCCGGGAATCTCTGCATGCAGAAGGGAGAATGAGCCTGTATTTCTTTTGGTTGCCAGAACGTAGAATGGTCCCTACTGTAATTTTGACTTTCGCTTTTTTGGCAAAATCTTGCGCTTCACTGCGTGTATACTTGCCACGTCTGCACTCTTCCAGTCTAATGGCCCGCTCTTAGAATATATCAAGTAGTGAACCGAAGGTCATGAAAGGCTTACTCATTTAGATAACTCGAGGTCTCTTCCATCTCCTTGGGGGTGAACTCGGGCCCGTACTCCATGACCATTTGATAGATGTTGCTTCTATCTGAAGTGCCCCGTTTCACAAAGGCTGTGGTAGTACGGGACTTGAAAAACTTGTATCCATATTTCCCGGCGGCTAGCGCGATGGATGCAGCAGCGGTTTCGGCCATAGCAGGTAGCGATGGTGGGTGGAGTGAAGTGTGACAATATATCGTGCTGAAGAACTCCGGGTCATTAAATGGCATGAGCACGGAAAGAAGATCGAGCATCGCACAAGTTGTCATGAGATCCAGGTTTTTGTTCCCAAAGAGCGTCTCGGAATACGAAGCTGAAGGATGCAGCCGAACTAAAACAAGGACCAACCAGCATACACTGCACATAAGAGGTTGCAAACAAAAGAAGAGTCACTCTTACGGTGTATCCAGGAGTACTTGACCGAAGTCTGTACACAGGCCCCGATGGTCGTCCGGTCGAAAACAAGGACATAGGTACGACACAAAAGCATTGCAAAAGCATGCGAAGTAATAGAAGACTATGCTCGTTATCCTCGGGTGGCCCTGGGTGCTGGGAGAGCAATGCGCAGACAATACGATGCAGGGTCATGATGCCATGCGCGTGTGAGATGGATGAGCATAGGGAATCAGAGGAAGGGAATGGAAGCAGAACTCAAGGGGTATGCGGGACGGAAATCCCGGCACCAGCTCCCCCCGACCCTCGGAAGTTGCCGAGGCTGCTGAGCGCACTCGTCGCTTTGTCATCACACTCAGCCGCGCTCAGAGTCACTGCTCAGCGCGCCACACGGACTCATCTTATGTCTAACTCGAATCAGGCTTGATTTCGTGCGGCCTAAGCGTGAGGCGGGAGCTTGCGACGCGGGAGGTACGGGAAACCGCCCCCGAAGGGGCATGTATGGATTGCGTGCGAGACGAGACCGTTACAAGGGAGAAAAAGAGAAGAGAAAAAAAAGGTTACAAAAGCAGGCGGTAAATGTAGTTAATGCGAGAGCTCATGCGGTACGGAGGCGTGTGTGTACGTAGAGCATGTGGGTATCCTCCGCTGGAGATCGTAACGGTCGCGGAGTAGGTAAGCGTGGTATGGGAAACCGGTCGGAAACAAACAAGGGTATGCGGTGGGCGGGAGAGCGAAAGCGGCGTGGGCGACGCGGCGAGGCAGACTCTGGCGAGAGGAGGGCGTCAGCGGAACGGTTCGAAGCGACGAAATGGGGACGGACCTGGCGAGACGAGGTGCTGGCAAGAGTTGGGGGCATCAGCGGTGCCCCCCGAGCGACTCTTGTACTCTCTCGAGCGGGTACTTCCAAACCTAGCCCATCTGTAGCATCCCGCTACGGGCTAGGCGGGCTCCCGGTGCCAGGTCGTGCGCAGCCGCGGGCGCATCCCAACAAGTAGGTGGCGGCTCCGACGGGCGTCGGGAGCAGTCGCCCACGCGAGGACGGCACCGTGCGAAAGCGACGCCTGATTCGACTCCGAGAAACTCCTTTCAAGCCGACGAATCAGGCTTGATTTCGTGCGGCCTAAGCGTGAGGCGGGAGCTTGCGACGCGGGAGGTACGGGAAACCGCCCCCGAAGGGGCATGTATGGATTGCGTGCGAGACGAGACCGTAAAAGGCGTAAGAATTGAGGAGGAGGAAGGGAGGATGGTGGTGCGTGAAAGTGTGGGATGTCGAGCGCTATGCCCCGGTGCCCTCAGCAGCGCGGCGGGCGTGGATGAGGGCTTGAAGTAGGACGGGGTTCTTGCGGATGTACTGCTTGAATGCGTCCGAGCTCCAGCGCCCGATGGCCTGGATACGGTCGTCGGGGTAGCCCTCAGTGGCGTAAAAGGTGGCTCCTCCGGGACGGAGGGAGTGCCCGCCGATGTTCGAGTTGGGGAAGAGCGACTCGAGGCGGTTAATGAACCAGCTGCGCGTGGGGACCGTCCCGTCCTGCCTGACCCACAGCTCGGGAAGGAGGGTGGCAAAGCGGTCGCGGCCGGTGATGTATGCGCGGAAAAGCTGGTAGGGGTCAACGGCTTCCGTGTCACGTCTCGGGATGACCACCCTGTTGCCCTCGAAAAATCGGTCGGCCTTGTGTGTTGGGAGGAGGTATGAGTACGCGGTGTCTAGGAACTCCATGCTCGACCTCCGGATCGTCTTGCGGTGTGAGCGCAGGGCGCCGTTGTCACTGCAGACAAGTTCACCGAGGCGGTGGAGCCCGAAGAACCCTGCCGTGATGAGTGCGAGGAAGAGGCGGTCGTCGTGGGTGGGGTTTGGGTAGTGGCGGATTGTGAACTCGAGGTCGTCGAGGGATAAGGCGTCGCGGCGGGAGATTGGGGAGTTATAGAGGCGGTTGCAGCCTGCCAGTGTCCGTGTGACAAGGGCGCTGCGGCGCGTGGCGCGAACATGTGGGAAGTGGGGTTCAAGCTGGTTTCAGATCCCTGATAGGTATGCGGGGATTGAGTGGGGAGAGATGTGTTGGGCCATGAAGACCACATAGAAGGACAGGGTGTCGGCGGTGGGTTCGATGTCAAAGCTGTGGAGCTTACAGAAGGTCAGGTATGATTGGAGGTGGGATGTGTATGATAGGCGCGTGGAAATGTCAATCGCGGCTCCGAGGGCGAGCGCCCGTTCGCGAACGAGGCGCTCAGATGTCCAGGCTTCGCGGCGCGGCTGCCTGGACGAGCGTGAGATCTGGAGCATCAGCCCTGCGACCCCAGCGTCGAGCGTGGGGGTGAAAAGCCGTGGACACGGAGGGATGGTTGGTACTGTCGCACCACATTGAAAAGCCCCCGGGATAGGGCATCGGCAACTGTGTTCTTCTCACCTGGGATATGGTGGACGCGGAGGTTGATGTGGGAGGCCATGAGGATTTCGGCTGCCCGGAAAAGGAGGTCGTTGTAACCGGCACGCGCTTTGAACGAGTCAAATATCTGGACTGTGTTGAGGTTGTCGGTGTAGATAAGTAGCTTTGAGGGGACCTGGGGGAGGGCGGCCGCCCAGCTGAGTGCCACGAGGACGCACAGTGCTTCGTACCAGAAGATGGTGTCTTCTGTGTTTGGGGCGGGGGGGAGCGTCGATGCGAATCCTTGCCCAGCCTGTGGTGACCAGAAGCCGAGGCCGGACAGGGATGCGTCGCAGAAGATAACCATGTCGGCTGTCGACGGATCCCATAGGCGCGCCCGTATTATGTGAATCCCGGAGGACTGCTGCAGGGTGGTCGCAAACCAGCGGAGGTCGCGTGAGACCTGTCCGTTGAGGAATATGGGGGCATTGGGCTTCTTTTTTCCGGATATTTTGGCATACGAGGACGCGAGCGCAGGGCGGAGGAGTGGTGCCACATTGAGCGCCCAGTTCATCCAGCCGAGCAGGCGCTGCCACTCGACGAGGCGACGGCGGCGGTCGGGGGCCTCGTCGATGAACACGTGGATGGCGGTGACTAGGTTGGAGATGCTCTCGGCGGAGAGAAAAATGGTCATGCTAACCGGGGAGACCTCAAAGCCGGTGATCACGAGAATACGGCCAAACTCCTGCTTGCTCTTCTCGTGCGGAATTCCGAGGAAGTCCCATAACTGGAGCAGTTGGACCTGCTTTGGGGGAAGCCATGCACCGTAGGGCTCATAGAAGGTGCAGTGGGGTGACAGGTCATGGGAGAACGTGTCGTCGATGTAGGCAAGGAGGGCTTCAATATGGCGGATCTTGACAGCGATCCACAGGACTAGTGCAAAGAAGGAGCACCACAGATTCCCGGAGGCGCGGCCTCCGAAGTTGTTGCAGCGGTCGACACGGCGGACACCGTCGATTGTGACAACCTGGCGGAGCTGGTATAAGGGGTGGATAGGGATGCGGCGGTAGGCTTGGGAGACGTCAGACTTGAATAGATAGATCGGCACGTTGCCGTGGTGCCGGCGGACGTGCAACAGGTTGTGTGCCAGATGCTGAACTGTGTCGAGACGGACGTGTACGTCATCCTTGTCTATGGTTGAGTTGGGTGAGAACTCGCCGGCAGAGTGGTCGACAATGAGGCGTAGCTTCCCCGATTTCTTGGGGATAACGCTGACGGGGACGCTGCACATGCCAGGGAGGAGGGGTTCTCCGGGGCGGCCGAAAGGTGGGGAGAAACGCCCGAGACGTTCTTCCTCGAGGCATTGCTGTTTCGCAAACTCGAGCTCAGCGGGCGCGAGTGGGCGCTCGGGGTGGTCGCGCGTAATTGGGTAGTCGTCCGGGAAGTCGGCGTGCGGCCAGAAACCCTCGCGGAAACCGCGAATGACAGACTGGACGAACGGTCGATTGGGGTGGGTGACGAGAAGCGACTCGAAGTTGTCTATATTGATGGGGGAGACGACCTTGAACAGCTCTGGGTATCTGCGAAGCGTCGCGAGTGCTATTTTGTCGTTGAGTGCGGAAGGGGGAGGTCCAGGGAGCGGCGCTGCCGTCTCCGTAGCGAGGGCCGACGGGGTGAGGATTGAGGCCTGCTCTTGACCCCACACGAAGCCGCGGAAACGGCGCGGTCCCGTCGGAGGGGTTGCTTCAGTGGTTGGTGTGGGCGGAGCCGTCGCCGCGGCCACACTCGTGAGCACCGTGTTTTCCTCCGCATGAGGAGCACGCGTGGCGGTACTTGCACCCTTTGCCTGAGCAGTTCCCGGCGTTGAAGCGTCGGCAGATTTCGGTGGACTGCTGGGGGCCTTGCGAGCGGCGAGCTCCCGTCGCAGTGCTGCCTCGCGCGCGAGAGATGTTGCTGGTGGCCGGTCGCGAGGCCAGTCCAGCGGTGATGTGCATGGTCTCGAGTGCCGTAAACTCCTTGGTGTCTGAAAGCTCGAGGGCGTTGGACCTGCCGACGCGGGCGCGGACAGCGCGGTCGTAGTTGAGAACGAGGTCGTCGTGCCCGTGGACGGCGCCGAAGTAGTTGATGATGTGCCTGCGATAGGCGGCCAACTCGTCGCGTCGATGCGGGTAGACGAACGTGACGGCGTCCTGGTAGCGCTCGAATGCCATTCCCCACTCGCCGGATGTGGCGATGTGCTTCGCAGGCTTGGATGGTCCGCCGTGTAGCTCATACTCCCCGAGCTTCTGGATGTCGCGCCCGTCTCCCCCAATGGCGTAGAGGCTGGAAAAAACGACGTCGAGGTCGAAGTACGTGTCTGATAGGACTGCCTTCCATCCGGACTGGGGGAAATCGGGGCACTCGGGCATGGAGATGACGATGGTTTTGATTTCGTCGAGGTGCTGAAGGTAGTTGGCCTTGAGCTTGACGGTAAGCCGGCAGTTGTCAGAGAGCGCTGAGTCCGCTCGGCCGGAGAGGAAAGGGAGGGAGGAGTAGTCGAGCTTGCGTTTGGCTGGGCGCCCGTCGTCGCTGAAGTCGTCATCGAGGCGACGATGCTTGCCAGAAAGTCGGAAGTCGAGGTCGCAGTCGCGCGAGCGTCCGCGCTGGCGCTGGCGAGAGCGCGCGCGCTGAGGGGACCGGCTGTCGTCCGAGTGGGAGCGCCTTCGGCGAGCGCGCTCACGCGGGGTGCGCGGGCTGTCCCGCTCGTAGCTCCTGCCGCGACGCGCGGTGCTGGCCGGCGAACGCGAGCGTCGGCGGCGGGTCTCTCCGACGTCGTTCCCGCCGAGTCCCCGCACACGGCGGAAACCGTCCTCCTCGTTCGTGAGTCGCCGCTCGAGGGCCTCCTCAAGGAGCGAGACGAAGTGGTTGTAGGCTTGGGCCCGCGCCCCGCGTGCGGCGTCTTCGTCTTCTTCGGACAGGTCTGCGCGCGTACCGCTGGCGAGGAGGCCGTCGATGTTGGTGGCTGCATTCGCGAGGCGCAAGTGTCCACCTTCGAGCTGCTCGACGACTCGCATGCAGTCGTCGGCGATGCCGGCGACGAAGAGCTGGGACAGGTCGGGCTGGATGCGTCGGGAGAGTGGCCGCCCACCTTGCGGCGCGTCGGGACCCGGCCCCCCTGCGTGCGGTCCTTCCTCTTGCGGTATAACATGTTCAGTCTGGGCCATATGGGAGTTGCGCGAGGGTTGAGAGCGAAAGCGGCGTGGGCGACGCGGCGAGGCAGACTCTGGCGAGAGGAGGGCGTCAGCGGAACGGTTCGAAGCGACGAAATGGGGACGGACCTGGCGAGACGAGGTGCTGGCAAGAGTTGGGGGCATCAGCGGTGCCCCCCGAGCGACTCTTGTACTCTCTCGAGCGGGTACTTCCAAACCTAGCCCATCTGTAGCATCCCGCTACGGGCTAGGCGGGCTCCCGGTGCCAGGTCGTGCGCAGCCGCGGGCGCATCCCAACAAGTAGGTGGCGGCTCCGACGGGCGTCGGGAGCAGTCGCCCACGCGAGGACGGCACCGTGCGAAAGCGACGCCTGATTCGACTCCGAGAAACTCCTTTCAAGCCGATACAAAGTGTAGCATCTGATCGATGATCTCTGAGTAGATGTAAATTTGGGGTTAAACTTCCTGGTATGCGGCGACCCCCGCACAGCTGATCATGGCTATCATTGGTCGGGGAACTTGAAGGGCAAGTGCTCGAGCCAAGTGACTGCGAGCCTAGCAAACACCCGCGGGTTGTAGACTAGCAGCGCTGTATTAAAGCATGAATTAAAGGCGATTAAAACACTAATAGGGATTCCAGTTCAAAATGCCCAGGTTCCCTGGTCAGAGTCTCTCATCGAGAAGTCGAAAGCCGGTAGTCCGTGATTGGATAACACTTGTGGTACTAGAGCTTTAGCTTGTGAACGGCAAAGGCAGGATCATGCACAAAATCATACTGTGTATGGTAAAATATTACCTCTGCATTTTCGCATGAGGGAGAGCAGATGGGGAGATGAGAGGGATGGCAGCCCCGGGATCACTTACTGAGAGTTGAGCACCTTGGCAAGCCATCTCAGAAAACCAAACACAAAGTAGGTATTCACATATCATGTAAATTTACGAGCTACTTACATGGCAGTCGATCATCATTCGAGACTACATAGCAGTCACGGAAAGAAAGTTATGGTTTTTGATCTTCGAGGCCAGAGTCAGTCCCACCACCGTTTCCGGGACATACGAAGGTAAAATGGCTGACACATCCAACAGCTGGAGCTTCCAGGCGATGGCGTGTTTACGACCGCCGCTCCCGAGGATGAGAATATGGAGCTCCATAGACCATGGAGGCGAGCGCGTTGGATGTAACTGGACTGTGCATTGAAGTGATGACAAAGCAACGAGTGCGCTCAGCAGCCTCGGCAACTTCCGAGGGTCGGGGGGAGCTGGTGCCGGGATTTCCGTCCCGCATACCCCTTGGCAGAACTCCAGCTTCAGCGCCGAGCAGAACAAGGGACGCTGGCATTGGCCGGCAAGCACCAAATGATCAAAAGACTTCGAGGTTTTTTGCATCCATATTGCTTCTCCCCTTACCTTTAATACCTTCTCACCAGATCTCACTCCCCGTCCACATCCCTAGCGCCATCTTATGGAATCGGAGTCTCTTTTTGAGGCCATTCGTCGTCGACAGCGAGAAAATCCTGGTGGTCTTACTTCATTTGAGAAGGAGTGGGTCGAAGACCAGCCTTGGCTCGCGCAATGTGGCTATATGCTCCGCCCCCGGTATCGACCCGACTGGGTACCCTCATGGAAGGCTCCAGGAAATACTGACATGAACTATGTTCATTTTGAGGATGGCTGGTCAAATAAAGTACGTTGACCAGGCTATCACTTTCAGGGCTGCCACTCATTGTACGATAGGGCAGGACGGTTATCGACGCGACGCGCATGTCGGACGGGGCATTCGTAAGCATCAAGAGAGTTGATCTCGAGTTCAGAGCGAATGAACTCGCAATAGGCCTATATTTCTCTGGAAAGGACGTCGCTTCTGACCAACGAAACCACTGCGTGCCGGTGCTAGACGTCCTTCACCATCCCGACAAACCTACCAAAGCTTGGGTAATCATGCCCCATCTTCAGCCATATTTTACCCCTCAGTTTTCCACCATAGGGGAAGCCGTCGCATTTTTCACACAGATCTTCGAGGTAAGAATACTCTTACTCTCTCGTTGTTCTACGGTTGACTGTCTCCAGGGCATCCAATTCATGCACGAACATCATGTTGCACATCGGCACGTCAATCTCAACGGATCACCATGTTTCATGCTGACGTTGTACCTCAGGGATTGTACCATGTTCAATATCATGATGGATGCTTCCGCATTGTATACCCATCCTCCCCATCCTGTAAATTCAAGAATGCGTCGGGACTGGACAGGCAAAATCTCACCGTCTCGTCGGCGCACGGAACAGCCTGTACGGTACTACTTCGTCGACTTCGGGCTGTCTCATCTGTATGAGCCTGGCAATGGACCACCTCTCGAATTCCCGCTGAAAGGCGGAGACAAATCCGCGCCGGAGCACGCAGGCTCCTTCGAAGACCGCGTCCCTTGCGATCCATTCCCGACCGATGTCTACTATCTTGGGAACCTTGTTCGAGAGGATTTCATCGGGGTAAGCTCTACCCCTCCATCCTGTCGCCCTCTCACGCGCTCGCATAGGAGTGTCGCGGATTCGGGTTCATGAAGAAGCTCGTCGCAGATATGACCCAGAATGATCCCGAAAAGCGTCCGACGATGCACGAAGTCGTCTCTCGTTTTCAGAAGATTCGGAGCTCGTTGAGCTCGTTCAAACTGCGCTCTCGCATCGCCTACAAGGACGATTCATTCTTGTGGCACATGAGTGAGGTCTGGCCACATCTGCGCCGCACAGTACAGTATATATTTCATCGTACTCCTGCTATCCCCGACGCGTAAATAGCGTGTATTGTCTTTGTTTTGTTTGCTCTGCTGTCGTCATCTACTCGCTGTCCATGTATCACTCACCACGCCGCCTCTGACTCCTGGCAGTGGCATGCCAAATGTATCGTACCACCTTACCATTTCATGACACCACGGAAAGTGTCAGGACTGTAACATAACTACAACTCTCGAGTCGATACCAAAACAACAGTACAACCCTGTAAGGACAACCCCGCCTGCCGCCGGGTCTCTTCATTTTCACGGTTAATATTGTCTAGTGTTTCTTGGTGAGTTGGCCTCTCTAAGACAGACGCAGATAGAGTCACCGTACCTCACAATAGCTAGGATTGGCTTGAGAGTGGTCGCAAATAGCATTTTCGTAAAGCATAAAAGCTCGTGCGATCACTTTGTACTTCCGCCCCTACGAACAAACATATTACATATATACAACCGTGCGGCTTCACTTGCGATCGCGAGTTCCGCCTAAGGGTCTTATACGCATTCGCCGTCAACCCTTCGATCCACATCAACCGTCCGTTCAAGCACCTCCGAATGGCGCACCCAGCCCTGCAAACCCATGTCCATGTCCATGCCCTTCGCCGAACGGATGCGGCGGCAGCCCCGGCAGCCCACCCGTCAGCAGCTGCGGCGAAACAGACGCCATCTCAAACTCCTGCCAGACACGGAAAATGCGATCAGCGCACAATACTTGGACTACAGAGACCACGACCGACGAATCGAAGGACGGGGACGAAACGCAGACTCACATCCACATGCGTGCTCGGCAGCCGGCTCGTGTTCATCCTCGCGCTCCCCCCGGGGCCCTGCCGCAACACCCTGAAATCGTTCGACACATACGTCTTCGTCAGGCCCGTCACCGCCGGGCTGCGCAGCAGCGCCGTCGGCGGCGACGTCGTCGCCATGCTCAGCACGTTCTGCGCGTGCGGCGGCGTCTTGCGTTTCGGCGTCGACGGCGCCTCGAGGGCGGGGCGCAGGAGCGCGTTGAGCGTGCCGAGGGAGAGCTTGAGCGTCGTGGGCAGGAGCGCGGACGGGAGCAGCGGCACGTCGTCCGCGGGCGCGGAGAGCGTCGCGCGGAGAAGTTCGAGGGCGTCCGCACGCTCCGCGGGGAGGGCGTCGGCAAGACGGTCGCAGAGGGTGTTGAGCGTGTCTTGGGAGATGCCGGGCAGGGTGGACAGTTGCGGAAGTCCCGCGTGCGACTGCTGGAGCAGCCAGTCGAGCACGGAGAGCACGCCCTCGGCCTGGTCCGCGGTGATCGCCTCGCGCGAGACGGTGAGGAAGAGTAGGACTTCGCTCAGCTCGCTGCCTATCCTTCCGGGATCGATGTGCTTGACCGGGATGCCCTTGAATGCCGCGGCGGCGTTGGCGAGCAGCGCGACCATGTTGAGAGCGGAGGACGCCTCGTCGCGATGCTGCATCCCTCGCAAGAATGCGAGGCCAAGCGTGAACCGAAGGCCCGCGTGCGACGCCGTGGGCAGGACGTACTCCGCCACGTCCAGCAGCACCGTCGAAAACAGTCGCTTCGCCAGGAGCGTCGTCACCGCTGCCGTGAGCACCGCTGCCGCATCGGTGTCCGACCCCACATACTCCGCCAGCCGCATCGACGACGTAGACGGGCTGCTCAGCAGGTCCTGCAGGACCAGGAACGCGCACGCGACCTGATACCTCCGCACCGTCGTCAACGCCTCGCTCCCTCCCGCGCCCAACACACCCACCACCGCCTGCAGCTGCTTGAGCTCGTCCCTCACGAGCCACTCCCCAATGCCCACCACGCCCTCGTCCAAGTCGGCCAAGCGCCGCAGGAGGTGCACCCTGTTCTGCGGGTCGAGAAGGCGGTAAAACGCCGTGAGGCCCGCGAGCACGCGCGGGAGCGCGGCGGGGACCCAATCCGCGTCCGGGGCGTCGTCGACCATCGCGTCGCGCGGCATCGGGAGCAGGTGGTCGATCAGGCTGAGCACCTGCAGCGCGTGGTGCGCCGGGTCCGCGCCGTGCGCGTGCAGGCCGTGTCGGAGGAGCGTGCGGAGCGTCGCCTCGCCGCTGGCGCATTCGGGGGAGGCGAGCAGGCGCGCGAGCTCGATGCAGGCGTGGCGCGCGCGTTGGGCAGCGCTCGAGGCAGCGCCTTCCTGCGTGAAAAGCATATCCGCGGCGTCCGTGCAGGCGAAGAGGTCCGCGACGGTGGTGACAAGGGCGCGGAGCTGTCTCCCTGGGAGTGGGTAGAGAGGCACCAGCCGTTGGAGGAGGGACAGAAGCTCTTTCGTGGTGTGGAAGAGGTTGGCGAGGAGCTCCTGGGTGGTGCGCTGGGGTACGGCGAGGGTGAAATGGGCTTGGACATCTGCGACATACGCCTTGAGGGTGTCCACCAAATGGATGGTAAGGCCGTGGCCGCGCTCGGCCCACAATGCCTTGAGCGTGTGCCATTCGCCGTCTTCGCCCTCCTGCAGTTCGTGGACTACCATGGCGAGGGCGATGCGGGTTTTGAGGACCTGGCGCGGGCCGAGAGGAGTTACGAGAGGCTGGATTAATTCGTGGAGTGCGCCTGCGATACCTTCGTTGGCTAAGGCCGCGACGGAGCGCAGCTCGTGGCGTTCATCTTCGTTGATGACTGACAGCCCGGAGTGGAGGGCAAGGAGGGCGCCTGTGAAAGGACCGGAGAGGAAGGATGCGGGTACACGGGACAGCGCGAGCAATATGCGCTCGGCATGAAACCCCGATCGCGTGGGTTCCGCGTCGTCCATCATGCACTCCAACCGGAATACCATCTGCCGCGACAGCATGAGATGGTTGACAATCTACAGAGATCGACTCAGCGCGTGGTTGATGGATAGGACGTGGACCAAGTTACCTCGCGATAGCCCTTCACATCTTGCCACAGACTCAATATACCCAGCGCCCGCTCCCGACAACGTTCATTGGGAACGCTATCCGCCCACGCATACACTGCCAGCACGCTCGCGACACCAACCCACGCCCGAAGAAACGCGATAAATTCGTCCTGCGATGTGCTCCCGGCTTCATCCTCCGCGACCAAAGGCGTATCCGCCAGGACGGGGTTTTCCGCCAAACGCGTGACGACGTCCGAATGCGCGACCAGCGCGTGCAGCAGGACTCCAAACGAGGGTTCGTCGGCACCGGCCGTATGCAAGAATGCCCGCGCAACGGGAAACTGGGCTTGCGTGTTCCACAGAGCGTCGCCAAGAGCGGTCCACCCCTGGAGGCGTTCGTGAAGCCTTTGAGCTGCATGCTGAAGCCCGCGAGGGAACGAAGCGTTGTGCTGCATAGACTGCAAGAGCTCGGGGAACTTGAGGTCCGTGAGGTGGCGGGCGATGTCGGGATTGGAAGCGGCCACCAGGAGCTGCTCGAGCGCGTCCTCGTCCAGCACGGACGCGTCGAAGATCACGCGAAGGTCGAGCCGGTCCTGCACACGTCGGTCAGAGGAAGAATGCGCGTCGAGCGCGGACACGCGCACCATGAGAAGACGGGCCATGTCGGGACGTTGGGCGGCGGAATGCATGAGGATGCTCGCGATCTCGTACGCCTGGTCGCTAGACTGACAAAAAAGCCGGCCTCAGCGCGAAACCCGCCACAGCCGTGCCCCGAAACGCACCTTGGGACCGAGCGCGTCCGCGACCCGATCCGCGAACCGCTGCAGGACCTCGTACGCCGCGTCGTCCGCGAAGGGCTGCGTGGTCAGACGCACGGCGGCTTCCAGGTCGAAGTCGTCGTCGGTCTGCTCGTCGAGATCCGGGTGGAGGTACGGAAAGCCCGGAAGGTCCCAGTCTTCGCCCGGGGGCTTGAGGCAGAACATCAGGCGGACGACGAGCTCGAAGGGCGGCGCGTCCGGGATGAGGTTGAGGAGGGAGCGCGCGAGCTCGGTGGGGTCGTGCGCGTTGGCGGGGTCGATGGCCGAGGATAATGGGGTGGAGACGATGGGCTGGAGGGGGCGCGGGGTGTAGGTGGTGGCCAGAATCGGGTTTTCGATGGCGAGTTCGCCGTAGATCGCGAGGGACACCTTGGAGAAGTTGCCCCGCACGATCATGAGACGCGTCGCCCACTGGTGGAATGAGCGCCGGCGCCGTGCAAAGGGGATGTATGCGCCGCACCTCGCTGCTCATGTCGACCTCGTACTCGGCCGCGGCGCCCGCGTAGGCGAGGGAGGTTGGAACGAGGGCGTTCGTCGCCTTGTGTTTGCCCTTGGCGTCGGCGGCGGGGGTGGGTTGGGCATTGAAGAAGACGTCGAGGACGAAGGATTCGGGTTCGGTTTCCCTTGAGGAGTTCAGGGATCAGCTGGGAGTCTAAATGGACGTTGAGCGATCGCGAGCACGGGAACGGTGAAGCACGTTGGCGCATATATGCGGGTTTGCGCGCGCCGAACGCGGCGCATACCGAGGGCAAAGCCTAGCCATCAACGTTCCCCTCAAGTAAACAGGAAATAAAAGGCCATCGACCGTGCAAAGGGTATATGAGGTGCATCTGTGCCGGTGACAAGCCTACGCGCATTGTGTTAAGCCCTGCGTCGAGCGTGTACCCCAGGCCGCGTGCATGCCAGTGGGTAAAGCGTACCCGGATTCATCCTCGGTAAAACGAGATTACTGCGCACCGAGGCCCGCACAAACGTCCTTGAAGGAGTTCGCAGGAAACGAGGTCCTGTTCGATTCCTCCAGCTGCACCAACACCGACCTCCGAAACGCAACACCGATGCCCATGCCCGCGCGTCCCTCCGTCGCCGATCGCGCAGCATTCGCCGACCATCCACCGCCTTCTGCGAACCACACGGATCTCCGTCACCGAGCATTGGCAAAGGGGACTTACGCGAGGACATGAGGCTCTTGCGCGAAAGGCTGTGCGCCCTTGGGAAAGACGCGAATGGCGCTGACCCGCACGGCGGAGGAAAAGCGAAGAGAGGCGAGACGAGACGGGCCCGCGGGCTCGAGAGTGCCCCAGTGAAGCAGCATCGTCGACGGCGACGGCGACGGCGACGGCGACGGTGGTGGTGGGGGGGAGCAAAGCGTAGATTATTATGTAAACGGGCTGGCGTGTGCGTTGCGGCGAAGGCCGGTGACGGTGCCGGATATGGAGATCCGGCGCGGGCGGGGCCGTGCTCAAGAGTGCTTCATCTGACGACTCTGCTCTCGATTTGTTCCTCCTTCCTGAATCCTCGTCCGGCGCGCAGGGTGATTCGCCCTTTCACTTCTCCTGCGATGACCAACGTCCCCACCGCAGAGTCAAAGAACCCGGGGCTGACGGTGCACACGGGCCCCAATCGACGCCGAAGCAGCAGCATCCTCAAAGTCGAGCAGGTCGACTCCTCCAACGTGGACGTCCTCGACCAGGGTGCGTACTCCAACTTCAACGCAGAGTGGGTCAACCGCAAAGGTGCGTCGCCCTCGTTTCTGTCGAGGACGAGGACGACATGGCTGACGAGCGGTCTGTCTACCGTCGTTGCTGCGGAAACGCTCGATTTCGACAGGCGCGTGGGCCATTCATATCGTTCTCATCCTCGCCGGCAAGGTCGTCATCGACACCATCCCCGGCATCTCGCAGAACATCAGCTGGACGACGGTCAACCTGAGCTATCTCGCCGTGCGTCCCCCCTTTCTTCGCCCCGCCCATGCCGTACTGACGCGTCCACGGCATCATCTCCGACACCGCTCGTCTTACGCAGTTGTCCTATCTGATGTTCCACTGGGTCACCGGTATTCCTTTCCAGAACGAACTTCACGGCGGGGCGTACGACGACCTCACGCTCTGGGAACAAATCGATGGTGGCGCTCAGTACACACCGGCGAAGAAATGGCTTTTCTCCGTCCCCGTCGGCTTGTACGTTCCTCTCCCCCTTTCAATCGACCTACGGGACTCAATCACACCTCCCGCCACAGGTTCCTTCTCTCCACACATTACACCAACTATAATCCTTGGTTGTTCGCGGTCAACCTCTCGGCTCTCGTCTGGGTCCTTATCCCCAAATTGCCAATCGTGCGTTCCCCGTCTTGCCCCGCCCCGTCTTTTTTATCCACCTTGCGTGGTGCGGTGCTGATGACATCTCTTCTTTTGCAGGCTCATCGTTCCCGCCTCCGCTTCCTCCCTGAGGAGCCGTCCAACCTCGCAACGCCCACCTCGTCCAGCTTTCCTCCTTCCGGCACAAGCACGCCACCCGAGGGTTTCGTCAGCGTACCGCCACCCCGCATCCACGTCACCGAGGCCCAGTTCCGGTGATGCGTCGCGTTCATCTTTAGAGTACCGGTCTGTCGTTCTCCGTGATGGAGTTGGGGACGGGGGAGGAGTGGATGGGTGGATGTCTTGGAACGGAAGCAACAAATATCAATATGGACGATACTACTCATACGCTAATCCCGACTGTCCATCGTCGTGTCTTTTCCCCGTGCGACTGACAGTTCGTTCTGTATATCTTTTGTTTCTCGCTGTCGAAGATCGTATGCATCTCTGTAGCAGAGTCGAGGGCTTGCTCACGTAGGTTGATATACTAGTCTCTGAAAGCAGATGTCGATGGGGTCAACCCTCGTACCTCGGGATCTTCTCATCAGGCCATGACACCGCTGTCCAGCATAAGAAACTGCACACCCATTGTCAAGCCTGCCTGGTACTGATATTTAATCGGAATTGAACGTTGAACACTGGGTCTCAAGATCTCACATCTAGAGAAGTCCTTCCAGTCATGTTCACCACAGTCATGGTGATTGGATGGAACGAGCTGGCTACAATACATACGTAAAAGGGATACACTGGTACTTCTTACAGTAGACTAAAAGGGCCCTATGTTTCCCGCCGCAACCTACGCCGCACTCTCATCAACGAGTCCCCCACCCCGTTCCACTCCTCGGAACCCATGGATTTTTTCAGCAACCGGTCCCGCCAGCAACTGTCAGGGTCTTCGTATATGAGCTTCATGTTTCCGGTAAGGAGAAGCATTCGCCGTGCGCCTTCGTTCTGGACGAACTTGAGATACTGAACCTCATCCGCCTGGCGTCCTTTGTCGTTGAATAACCAACGCATGAAACTCAGGGTAAATCCTTACCTTCTCCTGTGCGATTTGCTCCCAATCCTCCCTGATTTCCATATTCTCCCGCGTACTTATCCTTTCCGCCTCGCGGTCATCCTGGGCTTCCCGGATGGACTCTGAGATGTCCGGTCGATGTGGAAGGAATTTCATTGCTTCGAGAAGATGCGTAGAGGTGGGGTAGGACTTTCCATCGTGGACAACACTAAATGGCGCGGATCTGGCGAACGCTCCCGTGCTATGCCGGAGAGAACCGAAGGTGAGAGGGGGCTCCACGGGAGATGTAAGCGACGACACGATTCCATTCGAATATGACAGCCATTGTAATTCGTCCACTACGTCGAGAAGGCGGGATAGGAACGCATCCACCGGGGCTGTCTTTCGTATTTCTTCCTCCGGTCGGTCGTCTCCGAGGTTTGGAACGAGCATGTCGATTCTCAATGTCTGCAGGCGGAACCCCGCGGCTGCACGCGACGACAGCATATCGTACACCAGAGCGGCGAGTGAGACGGCAGGTTTTCCGCTACTCGATAGAGCGGTGGTGAAATTCATGGAGGGAATGCTCAAGGACTCGAGGAGGGGCCAAAATGGACGGTCCACCGACGCTAATGGGCCTTTATGCATGGTCTGACGCGCTTGAAGCAATTGAAGACCTTTTCGAACGTCATCTCTCTTGTAAAGATGAATCGAACGAACATTCGGAAACATGGTGAAAATATTTTGCCAAAGCGCGTCATCACGGTTTGTGTTCAATACTAAGGACAACGAAGAGACGTGGTCCAGATGAAACTTGTCCGCAAGAAGGTTGAAGAGGTGCACCAAATCTGTCGGAGAGAGAAAACAGCTGCAACAAAGATGTCGCACTGGCAGGGTGTGATCACAGAGGTCGATATAGAGGTTACCTCCGCCGTTTGAAAAAGTAAGGTGGTCTGGACTAGAAAAGGGACGAGAAACTTTGTTTGCATCTTTCAGCGCCAACGCCTGAATGCTCCTGGAAACGTGCTCGTATTCAGATGGCTCGCTTCGGGACATGCCCTCCCGATCGTGATTGTCGCAAGTCAAAGCCGCTCTGCAGGAAGCTGCGCAGGAAGGAGGGATCCGCAAACGCGAAAGGATGGCCGTGATGCGGTCTAACGCCTTGTCCGTGATATATATGTCCTCCAATAGGGGGAGCTGTACGAGACGGTCTGCCTTGAAATCTGCGGAGAGATAAGAAGCGATACGGAGACGCCGGAGCATCGGAGACGAATGCAGGCTCTCGAGAAGTGGTGCAAGGCCAGGAAGAAACTGCAAAACTGTATTATTGTCCTCCTCGGCACTCGTGCTTAATCGGAGGTCTTCCAGAGATTGCATATTCCATGGATGGTAACAGTTTAAGAGTGTGCATTTACGCAGCTGTGGCGCCACGATGGGGGGTCCTTTTCCAAGAAAGAACGGACGATCTACGTCGAAGCCGCGCCCGTGATAGCTGACGTCCAGCTCCTCCAGCGCGGGAAGCTCCTTGGAACACAGTGCCAGAAACAGCGTGGCGATACGAGCGTGGCTGAAGATCCAGACATCGAGCCTTTTGATCTGGTGGATGCGCTGGAGAATGAAGTCGAAGCGGGCGTTTTGCTTCATTCTCCTCTTGGAACTCGGAGTACTCAAGGGTGAGCGGCGTGGTCCCTGCACGTTTCAGAATGACGCCTTGCACGTATTCGTGGGAGAATGAGAAGACATGTTCCGCCCACGCCATTGTATGGCCAAGGACGATTTCGCGCCATTGTTTGCACACGTGGCTAGCGACGATCCACCCGCGGGCTTTCGTCCTCGCAAACTGCTTATCCTTTTCAGGTTTCAGCGCGGATAACGTCAATATGTGGACGAGGACCTCGGCGGGAAGGAATGCTATCGGGACGCAAGCGTTTCGTTGGGCGAGGACGATGGGCGCCATCTGCGCCATCTGCTTCAACATCTGCGCGAGCTGCTTCAACTCTTCGTCGAGATCTTTGGCCAGGGAGAATTTCTTCGCCGATGCAATCCCATCGTGTATGATTCTATCTGTCTGTGCAAGGCGTTCTTGAGCAACATTGAACCACGATATCCGGCTACAAAGTCTGCGTGAATCCTCAGCAAGTTACGTTAGGAAGGTCGCACGCACGTCTTGTCTTCGCCCAGTGGTTTCGGGGAGCCATTCTTCGCCTCATTCGACACGGAAGGGTCCATAGAAAAAATGCTGGATGGCCGAGGACTGGACTACGAAGCTTGAAGATGTAGTTCAAGAGGTTCAGGCTTATCAGGACTCAGAAGGAGGCCGACGCGCACGAGCCCGGACTCGGAGTTTGCCGGCGATTTCTCGGCAGAGCGCTGACGCTGAGGTGAACGACGTACAAGCTGCTGGAACTCGTTATTTTCATTTGAACTAGTAACGTATACTTACATTGCATACTATCATATCCCGCAAGATTATAAGAGGTGGTGGTATAAGCGTGGTAATCATGTATAGCTTCGTGTTTGTGAAACCCATCCCCTCGTACTTAAGTAGTGCTGGTCGTATTTCTTTCACGCTCTCTGAAGCAGCATCTGCGATAACTTCAGAGAGATATTCTAATCACATTAAGAACGCAATGCGTGTCCGAGTATATTGTTACTTCATACAAGGCAGAAAAGCACGGGCATTCATACAGGTATCGCCGTGTAATCGTAAACGTTAGGCATAGAAGATCGTGCTGACACCGTCAGACCGCACCCAATGCATCGGCGCGTTCGGGTCGGCGAGGGAAAGGGGTATATGCGACTCCATCGTCGGATTCCACACCGGGCTGCTGGTGTGTGGTATGTTTCCAAGGTAGAAACCAGCCGGAGGGTGGGGAAGGTAGCGCCCACGCGTCTCTGTGACTGTCTGGAGCGTCAGAAGAGGAGGAGGACACGGAGGACGGGGCAGACCATAGTCGTCGAAAGCGGTCTTCTGCGGGCGAGTTGGACGGAGAGACACTTGAGTGGCTTGCGGGCTGAAGACCACGAGAGCGTTTTTGCGGGTTCAGTATTGTGGAATGAGACGACGAGGTACGCCGTCGGGATTTATGAGACGAGTGCTTCGGGGAATACGGCGAAGCAGGCGAGGAGAAATGTTGAGCTTGATAGCAGTCTGGGCTTGCCATCGTGGGGTGCTGCGAAGGTACAACGCCCTCCTCACCAGTGACAGGCAAACTCTCTAGGGAAAGCGAAACACAGATCAGCCCTCGCAATAACTTCGATCAGCCACCGGAGAGACGTACCTTCGGTAGCGCTTCCATCGCTTTCGAAAGAGTCGACGCGGCCATCGGCGGATTGACCAGGCCATGATCGGTAGAGCCTGCCTGCCTGGACGCGCTCTGAAAACGTCTGCATCACCCGTCAACAAAGCCTAAGAGGAGACGTGGAGCGGGCAACTCACTCTTATCATAGCGTGGGCCGTCTTTGCCCGCCGCGCGTACCGGCACGCATCGCGTCGTCTCGGCTTCCATTTTTGTGCAATCCGCCTTGCATGGTCGGTCCTGCGTGAAGGATACTGTGAGCGCCACATCTCGTGCGCAAATGGAGGACTCACTCAGAGAGGGCCGATAGCACCGCTTGTCGCTCGAGGGCGGTGAATTCCTCCCCAAACTCGGCGATGAAGGTGTTGGAATCCTCTTGTAAAGTGGTGGCCTTCGTCATATACGCGCTTGTGGCGCGGAGCGACATGTATTGACCAATGGCCACGAAGAAGTCGGCGAGATCGCTGGGCATGATTGGGAGTTGCGTTAGTAGAAGAAAACGGTATGGAAAGGCGGTTTATATGGCGACGGTGTTGAAGTTTCCCTACAGCCATGCGATCAATGCTTTTGTTCCGCTGGTAGAGGGTGAGTAGGGGTGAGTCCTCCTACCAAGCTGAGACAATGACATCCCCAGTCAACGACAAGGGCTAGTTGGGAAGAACGATCAACTCCCGCCTCTTTTGTTGGATGCATTATAGTGAGTCCGTGCTTGATGCTGTCAAGGCGGCATCAATTGCGACGGTATACGGAATACAAGGGGTTGCTAGAGGGCGTGTGAATAGGTGGAGTCGTAATAGAAAGGTGGCGGTCGAGAGAGAAGAGTAAGGTGTCTCCAGGCTCGAAAATGATGCTGTCTGTTGACAAAAAATACTGACCGAGGGCTGTAAGAAGGAGATGGCTTAGATGAAGGACGCTTCGCGTGGAATGACAACGCACCTCTAGCTGGCCTGCGCCGTACGAAGCCTCGATGTGACGTCACCAGGCCACATTATCTCAGCGTGCACATCCTCCGCCACGTATTCCTGCGTCTGCTTCTCATTGCGCGAGAACATACAAGACGGGAATTTCGAAAGCGACCAAACCCGCAAGTCCCTCGGAGCTCCAGGTCACCGTTGAGATTATCTTGAGAAGGGATTTCAGTCTGTTGACCCGATGAAGACGGTTATTCCCCGCTGAACCTATGATCGTGCTGAGTCGTCCATGGTAGAGGAAGTATGGAGGGTTTGGACGGTCGAGCAAGGAAACGGCAAGAGTGAAAGAATGAGGTCTCGACCGGGACGGTGCCATTTTGAGCGGATAGATCTCCCCGGCGCCGGCGCGTGCCGAAGACACAACCGCCGCCAACGTTCAATCTAACTCAGCCTCAGCATTATCGAAGTATCTCAGTAGTATCTGCAGTCTGGACCGCTTATCTTACTTCCAATGTACATGCGGCCTCCTCCCCGCCGTCATAATTTTGCATAGCAAGACATATAGTACACAGCTTGGTCGCCTCCGATATATACACTACCCGACTCTGGACTCATTCCCCCCGCAATTTGTCGCGCACACGCATCAACGAACGTCCGAGTTGGTCCCCAGCCTCTGCACCACCGTTTCTCGAGCTATAACCCTTCCAGTAATAGTATACAAGCTTCATATGGCCTGTCATGAGGAGCGTGCGTTGTGCGTGCTCATTTTGAGTGAACTTGAGGTAATTGACCTCGTCCATCTTCTATGTCTTTCTGGTCAATCAAGAATATGGATCAAGCCAGTGGCACAGGCGTACCCACCTTTTCGATTAGAACCTGCTTCCAATCAACCCTCACATGATCGTCATTGCGGAAGCTAATGTTCTCCGCGTCGTGAGTAGACCTAGAGTCACACATCCGTATTGATTCTGCGATGTCCGGCCTGTGCGGGAGGAACCTCATCGCCTCGAAGAGATGGCTCGCCGTGGGGTAGACCTTCCCATCGTACGACACCGCGTCTTGTGACGAGAGATCAAAGGTTCCTGCGATCATTTCTCTCTTTCCGAAACAGAGGGGTACTTCCAAGGGAGAGGCCAGAGACGACACGGCGGACTTGATTTCATCTGGGTCCGATTGCCATCGGAGCTCGTCCACGAGCGTCATGATACGCGCGAGGTATGCGTCCACAGGCGCAACTCTTTTATCATTATCACCCTTCAAAAACTCCCCTGTGAGATCTGGAACAATCTTGTCGACCTCCAATGTCTGCAAGCGATATCCGCTAGCGGCTCGCGACGACAACACCTGACACACAAGCGCGGCGGAAGAGGCACCAGTTTCGCCGTTATGTGCTTGGGGGACAGCAAAGTCGATTTGGAAGAGATGCAATGATTGAAGGATGGGCCAAAACGGGGGTGACGAATGCACCATCTGTGCGTCAATGCCATCTTGTGGGGACATGGTGTGTGCCTGAAGCATCCTGATTGCCCTTCGGTAATTGCATCGCCTGTTAGAGAGATGGATGGAACGACAGTGAGGAAAAACGGAGAAGATCTGCCTCCAAACCGCATCGTTGTACTCTCTCTCCAGCCACAAATCCAAGGAGCTGATTTCTTCCAGCTGGAACGAATCACAGAGAAAGCTACAGAGTTCCCCTAGCTCTGTGTCTGTGTGAGTGCATGGAAATTCCAGGCTGTAGAAAGCGCCATGTTCAGGTCGCCACGAGAGGGTCGGATCGGCGCCGATGTCGACTGATATGATATCCCCCCGGTGCCCCCTGGTGGCCGACAAGAAGAGCCACTTTGGCCGGAAACGAGCTCCCGCGTGAGCTGCTGTACACGATAACAGGGTCCTGATTGTTTGTAAAGCGAGCTGGTATTCGGGAAGCGTACCCCGATTGTTGTCTGCAGCCTGAAAGTCAAGTCGCCATCTTACACGGCAAGTTGGAGGAAAACGTAGGAGGGAGAGCAGGGTTGAGATATGATGCATGCTCCGGTCATAGATGCGTATTTCTTCGAGCAGGGGTAGATCCGCGATACCCTGGCCCTCTGCTTGGACGGATGGCATCCAGGATGATATATATAGGCGTCGTAAGCGCGCCGAGAGGCGCATAATTTCGGAGAAGTGCGTTATGGGGGGGAGAAATGATGCGTCGGCGTGACGGTTCTCCAGTTCGAGCTCTTCTATCGACGACGGCGTTTTGCAGGGAGTATAGCAATTTTTGAATATGCACGCTCGTAATCGCGGAGCTATGAAGGGCCTTTCCATACTGCAGAAAAACTTCGGTAGACTGTTGCCGTGGTGGGGAGGGCTATATTGAATGGCCAGTTCCTCTAACTCTGGGGATGCTTCCTGACATAGGGCGTTGAAGAAAGCGTTGACATCGTCCAGGCTTGTACCGAGATAAACGCTGATTCTCTTCGCCCGGTGGAGGTGTTGAATAACGGTATCAAAACTAGCTGGCATATGCGCAGGAGAGCGAAGGGAAAGGGGTGCCGTTCCTGCGCGGTGAAGAATCGTCTGCGAGACGGATTCTTTAGAAAAGGACATAACGTGCTCCGCCCACACAGTCGCATAACCGAGGACGATATAACGCCATCGTTGGCATACGTGACTGGCGATAATCCAAGGGAAAATAGAGGTTCTTGGAAGGCCTATATTCTCGGGAGGGGATGACGAGGATAACGTGAAGATGCGAACCAGGATCTCTCCGGGAATAAAGGATATCGGAGCACTGCGGTTGCGTCGCGTCAACACGGCGACGGTTAACTGGGCGAGCCGCTGCAACTCCAGATCGAGACCATCGCTGAGTTTGTGTTTCGTAACAGATGCTATTCCTCCTTGTAAGATGCTATCCGTCTCCGAAAGGTGCTCCTGTGCAAGATCGAACCACGTCGTCTTCCGTCTAATACAGGGGATGAGCCACGCTGTCTCGGCACACTATACGCAGATCAGGGGAATGAGACTCACGAAGTGCCTTCCACAGCTTCATCGCCGTGACTTATCTTCAAGTCTAACGATTCCATGTCTGGATCTCTCGGGCGGCGCCACAGGCGACGAAGAGTCGGCGTGTCAGGTCGCGGTCCAGCGGCGTGCTAGTGATCGATTGCGATATGCGTTCCGAGACTTGAACTTGAGCTTGAGTACTTGAGTCTCGACAAGGTCCTGGGGACGACTGGAATGACCCGTGGATAGTAAGATCTTGACAGAGAGCGTCGCCACTGGAGGAAAATATCGTTGAGGTTGTGTACAAATGATGGATGGACAGATGATAGTAGTACGCAAGTAGCCAGTTGCTGAGTTAACGTTAATGTTGTTCCGAACGCTGATCACGTGCCCTTAACTCTGACACCGAGCGGACGCTGGACACACTCAAGTCTCCTGTGTTCGCCCAAGGTTTCGAACCAAGCGATGCATCCTCAGAGATACCCCGAAGTCGATGAGAAGTGGGCCGAAAGCATATGAATCTCCACGAACACACAACACTCACAAATACAAAACAGCAAGGAACACTTGTACACGCGAATACAACCGGTATACCAATCTGCGTTGTCCTCCTCGATCGTCCAGCGGCGCACTGCCTGACGATCTTCCCCTTCTTCACGAGGCGACGGTCAAATAACTTCAGCCTTTCATCACCCCGTTCACCTTTGGATGACTCGGGATCGGCGGGACTGGCGGGACTCCGCCGCGCCCGCGTCCGTTGGGCTGATCGTCCTCGTCCATGGCATCGCCCGTGTCTTCCTCGTCGTCATCCTCTTCGTCTAGGAGTGCCTGTGCTCGCTGCGAGGATGTCAAAGGGCACGTTAGCGATAGGAACAGAGCCACGAGGACGGTGGAAGACGGGCGCAGGGAGATGGGGGGAGATATAGCGGAAAAGGCGTCGATATCGATGATGAGATGGGGCGATCGTCGTGCGGTGGTGGGTTCGGGAGGTGGAGAGGTGGAGGTGACGCACCTTCATGGCTTCTGCTTCGTTGGAGTAGTGTCTCCCACGCGCGCGGACAAACGCGGCATGTTTCGCGGCAGCTAGAATATGGTGAGAGCAGCGTCAGAATGCGCGGTGACCCCAGAGGGGACAGTGCAAAGGGCGGCGTTGAAGAGCAGCGGGTGCAGAGGTGAATGGGAAGAGCGGTGCAGATGAAAGGATGAACTCACTCTCGGGATCCATCTCCTCGTCTTCCTCGACTTCTCCGCCCTCCCTCGCGCCGACGACGATGAAATCGCCCTTGGCATCGCTCGGGAGGGTGAAGGATGTGCTCCGACTGGAGCTCCTGCTGCTCGAGCGTGCATTGCTGGAAACGCTTGGTCTGCGCGAGGATGGACCGGATTGTGGGGGCGAGGTGTTGTCGAAGGAGGGCTCTGTGGGAGAGGCGACGGGGGAGGCGGCGAGGGGGTGATCGGAGGCGAGCGAGAACGCGGGGATGTCTGTTGGCGGGGTCAGGAGACGTGTTAAGAGATGATGAGGATATCGCGTACCGCCCTCGATCTCATCAAGCTCGGCGTTGTAGCGGACGTAGGGCGTCTTCGGCTCCGTGATCTTCATCTGGCTGTCCTTCTGCAGCTCCGTCAGCGCCAGGTTCTCCTCGTCCCATTGCAAGCTATGCGGCACACTACATTAGTCAGTCCTCGAATAACGTACCGAGGCTTAGACATACTGTTGACCGGGAGTTCCAGGTGCAGGAGACGCTGGGAGTGTGGGCGCTGGGGTGGGTGCGTTCTTGAGAATGCCCTTGGGTTTGACGGACGTGGATGGCGCGCGGCTGGGCAGTCCGGGGTGGGTAGAGCTCGTCGGCGCCATCGTAGGTTCAGGTGCTTCGGACATGGTGGATGACGGCTGCGATCGAGGTGGATGGTGGGCGGGAGCGTGGGGGATGGCGGGCGCGGTGAGCAGAGACAAGTTCGGGATAAGAACAAGGCGTGGGAGAGTGGTACTATAAGTGGCAGTGCCGGTGCTTCCAGCCTCCTCGACCAGTATTAGTCCTCGACTTTGCTCGTCCCCTGTCGTTGCTGTGCCACAACAAAACTTCAGGTCATCACGAAAGGTAAAATACGTGCATTGTATTGCGATCTCTCCTAGCCGCCACACTCGCTGACGATATACATTGATTTGCAGCATCACGCACGCGGCACCACGCGCGTGTTGAACATATTGAGGACTCGGACTAATACCATCGTGCATGTATCGGAGCCTTTATGAAATTTGGTCCAGGATTAGAATTCTCTGTTACTGGTACTGAACGTACTAAACAGCCAAGCGTCTCATTATGTTAGGTAGGTCTGTTACTATGGCTGCAAGGTCGACTTTCTCGCTCGAGACTAGGGTCTCGTAAATAAGTCCCGACCGACTTTCTTACAGCTGTTATTTACTCGGGCCCTTTGGGGTACTTATTAACAGCTGTTAATAACAGTTACTAACAATCTGTTAATAACTGTTAAATACTGTCTATTTTTTACTGTAACTATGTTTTTTACTGTAAATAATGGTAAATTAGTCCGACCAGTTTGCCCTGCGCCGTGGGAGATGGCTCCTGGGCTTTATCTGGAACACGGGGGGGTGTCTGACAAAAAATCAAGAAGAGTGAACGAAGCCGGGTTAGCTTCGACCTCAGGAAGGAGATCATGAAGTCTGTTGTTGACTCCAAGTTGACTCGGACTGCTGGCACAGTGGGTGCCGCTCGTGTAGAATTACGCCCCGCCGTGTCATCATCCTTGCCGCTCTGGGTTGTTCAGGAGAGTTCGGAGCTCCTCGAAGAGGCTTGTAGGCATGTCGCGACTCGCGAGGGACGGCGCGATGTCCAGTCAGTATGCCGGCGTCGCAAATATAGCTCCGGTCACTGAGCTCGAAGGCTCTCAATGGCTGCACTTTCTTACACTTTCTAACAGGCCGACCTCAGCCCCCCCTGTAAGTATCTGTTATTAACTGTTATTAACTGTTAGTAACTACCACTTTCTAACAGCTGTTAATAACAGGTGACTTTTTTACGAGACCCTACTCGAGACGTCACCACAGCCTTGTTCCTCCTCAGACTGTCCAACCCTGCGCCCTTCCCAGGAGCCTGCCCTCCCTGTCCGCTCAAAGCTTTTGAACGCTGCAAAAGAAGACGTGTCGCAACCGACGGCAACCCCCAAAGCACGGCGGCCGAGATGGTGCACAGCGGCCGAAAATCAGGTTCGACCTTTTCCGTCCAGGATTCCAGGAAGAAGGTGACTGACTGAAAGTAAGATCATTTTTGACTGTTAACTCTCCAGAACGGACAGGGACAACAGAACCCTGGTCGAAAATCCGGAAAGGGAGTGAAGATGTCATTCTTAAGCTTACCCTTGTGCGTTCCCCCCATCTCGTTCCCTGATGCTTTACTAATTCGAGGGTGTGTAGACCGGTCTGTTTGGTGCCACAGTCTCCGCGTCCACTGAAAAGAACTAGGGAAGGCCTTCGAGTTGGTCCGTACGACACGACAACTTATGCGCTCGTTGCGCTCGCCACCTTCGGCTCTCCGATCCACCAACTCCCGTTCAATTTTTTCACACCCACCACTTCACCACTATTCTCACCGTAAGTAACCTGGCTCTTCAGCCTCTGCTTGAGGATCGCCGCCACGATCACACAGATGTGTTCCCGCTTCTACGTTCAACCCAGAACCGACAGTCGCTAAAGGGAACCCGTTGATCTCAAACGCTGCCATGTGGCAGAGGTGCTCGCACCCGGATCCCTCTCTTCACATGCACATACGCGGCCGTCTTTATTTTCTTCATAGGCTTTTTCGTGCTCTTGTGGTCGCTCGACGCGGTTGGGTCGTTCCGAAATGCTGTTAACGCTTGCCCCATTCTTACGTGCGCGGGTTGGGGTGTCCCGCTCAACTTTACTTCGAGACCGCGGTAGCTTTCCTGGATCTCTACCGCTGTCTCCACTGCGTCCACCATTACCATGTACTCAACGTTTAAGTTCGATGGACTGGGACTTTGTGAAGGAGCGACTCTAGCCTCGACGTATACATAAATCGATGGCCCGGTTGAGAAATGAGTCGAATATAGACCCGAATTGATGCAAGTAGATACCTGGGCAGCTGCAAGGTGCAGCCACAGCAGTAGTGGTGCCGGTACTTACTTGGTGGTGTATCATCGTAGATTATGCTTCCGACCAAGACGAGAACGATGACCGAGCCCGTATTTAGAAAGTTGTTCCCATCACGAGGGCTGCGGCGGCACAGGGGGCGGGCATCAAACGCGCCTTCAAGTCGATCATCCCGACAATTCGAATGCGCGCTCACCGTCGTTGTCATCCTCCACCGCCATGGTCCGCCGTCTGCCAGCGGCAGGCATACGTGCCGCCCTTCGATGGCAGCGCATCTCTCAACAACCGCTTCGCGTCGACCGAGCCTGGATGAAGAACCTCAAGTTTCCCATCAAACAAAACCCCATCGGTGCGTCGCTCGCCATTCTCTCCGTCCACTGTGCCGATTTCAACGGTCCTCGTTCCCCCAGATGAGCCCCAGTCCACGCGCGCGGCGAACATATGGTCGTCGTACTTGAGCCATGCCAACAAGCTCGACAACGATCTCGTCGAAAGGTGGAAGGGAGACATGGACGGGATTCTCATTTTTGTGCGTCTTCTTCCTTTTCCCCATCAAAATGCGAGTTTGACCCCATGAAAAGTCGGGTCTGTTCTCAGCCGTCGTCACCGCTTTCATTGTCGAGACGTACAAGCTCCTCCAACCCGATAACACGCAAGCCGCCGCGGACCTCCTCATACGCGTCGTCGCTGCGCTCGAAAACTCCGCCGCAGCCACGGTGGCGTCCACGGTATCTATCGACAGCCCTCCTGGCATCACAATATCTCTCTGGATCAACTGCCTGTGGTTCATTAGCCTCGTTTTCTCCCTGAGCTGTGCCCTCGTCGCCACGCTCGTTCAACAATGGTCCCGCGAGTACCTCCAGAGCACCGAGCGGCGCGCATCCCTCACCCAACGAGCCCGGTTCCGCGCATATTTTGCAAAGGGCGTAGAACGATTTGGCGCGGAACTTCTCGTGGGCTGCATCCCTCTCCTCCTCCACTTTTCCGTCCTCCTCTTCATCGTCGGCCTCGTCCTTTTCGCCTTCACGGTCAACAACGTAGTCGCGTACGTCAACCTGGCCGTGGCCATTCTCGTTGGCCTCGCGTACGGGTTTCTCACCTTGATGCCCGTGTTCGTGTACGCGTGCCCGTACAAGACACCGCTGTCTAACATGATCCAACGCACCATCAATACCATCCGCTCGACGCTAAGCGCCAGGTCGAGTTTCACAGGGCCAGTAAAACGGTTACCGGTCGACGATCTACTCTCCAATGACGACACCGCGAGCGGGCTTGAAATGGACAAGGATATCATCCAATGGACGATGGACACCTGGACGGACGACCACGACCTCACCGACTCAAATCTCGAGGCGCTGTTCGGCGCGCTCCCGGACGTGGTCCAACCCGTGCGGCAGAAGGGCCTGATCGACGAAGCCGTGGCGGTCGTGCAGGCGCTCCTGTTCGAAGGCTCCAAAGTCGGACACGAGATCCCGCGCCTGCTCCGAACGTGCACGGGCAGGATCAAGTTCGACCCTCTCCTCCCATGGCAGGCGACGCGCGCCGACTCGTGCATGCGCGCCCTGCTGCTGCTCGCCAAGCTTGTCGGGAGCGAGCAGCCCCCACTCACGTTCAGGACCGAGGTCGCGGAGCGCTGCCTGTACCCCGCCTTCGAAGACGCGGCCATGGTGGCGCAGTCCGACAACGTGGGCAACCTCGGCGTGCGCAGGGTCGCTTCGCACTGCCTGATCCTCCTGCTCGGCCTCGTCCTCCGCCACTACCGCGACTGCCTGAAGAAGATCGAGGCCGACGTCGGGGAGTCGACGACGGTGTTTTCGCAGGCCATCCGCGTGGACGTGCGCGAGCTCTTCCGCATCCGCAACAGGCTCAACGTCATCATCCAGCCCTACGTCACCACCGTCGTCCGCAACGGGAAGCACATGTACATCCCGCCGGACAGCCCGCTTCGGATCCTCGCCGACCAGCTCGCCTCGGACGAGGTCGACGACCCCGGCTTTGCGGACGTCGACGACCTCCGGTCGTTCGTGCAGCAGCAGCTGGTCCAGGTCAAGGACGCGTACCATCTCTTCCACCTTACGGCCGGGATGATGGCCGTGCGCGAGGCGGGCCTGTTTCCGGATCGCGTGGCGGAGGAGGAGGATACGTTCGAGGCGGCATCCACCCCGCTCAACTGGGAGGAACCTTCGAAGTACGACGAGGAAGGACCCATCGTGAACGCCCTGCGCGGCATGCTTTACCTTCCGGCGGACGAACCTTCTGTTGAACCTATGGCTAGCGGGTCCCATGACTTTGAGGACGTTCAAGACCTACCCTTTCGGCCGTCGCCAACACCATCCACAGACTCGGCGGAGCAAGAACCACCTATCGCACAGCTCAACCCGGATCCCGCTCATTCCAGCATTCACGCCTCGCCCGTTGGCTACGAAACGTCTCTCCACGGATCCGAGTCAAGCCTCGCTTCCCTCGTTGCTCCAGTTCTCATCACGGACGACCCCTCCGACCTGAGCGCGTACGACGAGCGGAGGCGGGCACCTATCAGGAAGGAAAGCACCTGGACGACGGACTCGAACCTGTCGATGTTGTCTTGGGAGTGGGGATACTCCGGGCGCTCGAGAGCCGTGGGTCCTTCGGTGCCGTCGAGTCTCCCACCGCCCTCAGAAACGAATACACCCGTCTTGCCACCCACGCCGTACGAACCACCGCACGCTGCCGGCTATCCCGCCGTCGCCGCCGCCCATCGCCCCGAACTGCGTCGCGCTGGGTTCTGGGACTTCTTCAACGACACCCCGGAGGCCGTGACCAGGATCGTGCAGAAGAATCTGGCGATATTTCGGCGGGTGGAGGTGACGGGGCGGGGAGAGGAAGATGATCGAGAGGAAGGAGGGAGGAAGGCCGAGGAGGAAGGCCAGGGCGAGCCGACGACGTCTGGCCAGGAGGACGGGGAAGGGCGGGAGAGCGTCGTGGAGGACTCTCGGGCACGGGTGCACTGGGCTCGTCTGGCGAAGAGTGTGCGTGTCGAGTCCTCCTTCGCGGGTGGGCGTTCGAAGTCTGGCATTGGCCGGGGGAAGGAGGATGAGAAGGGCGAGGATGGAGAGAAAGCTGTAACCGGGCCGTACGCTGATGGGGGTGACGAGATGGTGTAGCGGTTTTGGTCTGTCTGCCTTGAATCTTGTTGGACGATGGACGTTTACTCTACGTACTTTGTTTAGGATAAGCGATGTCCCTCTTTCGTCGTGGGTAATCGAGGCCTGGGACTGCGCGGTGGTTGGGTCCGACTTGCCTGACAAGTTAGTCATAGGGTTGACTCCACTCACGCACTCCAGCCTCCATGTCGCGAATTGTCCGCGAGAACCTCAGGCTCTTCTTTCACGGCATGGTCCCGAAAGCGCTTCTTGAATTGTTCAAGGGCGCATTATGGTCACAGTACAGCTTTTACACAGATAACGACGCGTGTTTGCGTGAAACAAAGAAACAAAGCAGAACGCTCGAAAGGACGAACTGGGGGAAAGTTTTCTGGCTTTGTTCTGGAAGACAAGGTTCTTTCCTCGAGGTCACCGTCTATGTCAACGATGTCGCCGCGGGTATTTAAGCCAGGAGATGAACACGCTCAACGTGATTTACGCGCACGCAAGGCTACGCTACTGGCAAGTTCCGACTATGGCTTCGTCGTCGACATCAGCGAAGTCCAGTGATCTGGCGTGCCGTCCTACTGCTCCTAGACTCACAAGGTGCGCTCGTATCTTGCTCGTCCTCGCCAGTAATCTCATCCACCTACGTTACACAGTTCTGTCGGTGTCTCCATGCACAACTTGGACGTGCCTCAGGCTCTCACTCGGGGTGACTCCGTCGGCGCGCCGCTCTCTTCGAACCGCCCACCGATCTTCCGCCTTCCAGTTGAAACGGTTGCAGACATCATACTTACCGTCGTGGACGCTTTACCTGTTCTCAAGCTGTCTCCGCAATCACGAGAACAGCTCGGGTGGATCAAACTCACTCACATCTGCCGTTTATGGCGCGCGATCGCACTCGGTATGCCGCTTCTTTGGGCCACAAAAATGTGTAGTATACTTTGGTATTCGTTCGCCGCAGCCGAGGTCATTCTTCCCCGGTGCAAGGAGGCCCCACTCGAGATTGCAGTCTACGATTACCACGATTTGCAAGATCGGGACGCTCTGCACCAGTTCTGGCTCCGTCACCTGGGGCGTGCTCAACACCTTGTGGTCGTTTTAAGCGAGAAGACGTACATCAATGCATGGGCCTCGGCGTTATCCAAACACGAATTCCCCTTCCTCAAAACACTCGCCTTTGACCTACTAGACTGCGAAGCAGAGGAAGGAGTTCCTCAATTCGTCCAAATATTAGATGGCAGTATCCCGCCTCCCAGTGCTCCGAAGCTACAAGACCTTCATCTCGACGGTGTATTCATTCCATGGAACACTGCCTCATTGACCGAGGTCTATATCGAGCGTCACCCCTATATGCCTCTCCAAGCCATCCCCAAAGCCTCCCAGTTCCTCGATTTCCTTTCCCAGAACCCGTATCTCAAGTCCCTCCGCACCTCGATGGTACCAGGTTTTCCAGGCTCGCAGTCGAAAGATACAGTTATTATCGACCTCCCGTACCTCGACGAGCTCATGCTTTGCGACGATGATCTCGCACCTTGCCTCTCGTTGTTCCAGCGAATCAATATGCCCTCGACCGCGTCGATCTCGATCACTCTGAAGCGTTGGGCTTGTGTCACAGTCGATGCACACGTTCCTGATATGCGGACCTTCACCGAAGCCCTGAGCGCGCACATCTCCAGGGCAGACTGCCTTCGGTCGCTTTCCATCGTCGAAAACGAAGAATTCATTGCATTCAGACTTGCCTCGGATCTCTGTTTCAATGCGCCCGAGCAAGGCATGTTTCATGATTACACCCCACGCTCGTACTCCACGGTCGAACTTGCCATCGACGCGGAGTCAGTAGGCTGGTCACAGGTCCCTTCGAGATGCTGTTCGCTGGAGATACTCAATGTTCTCCGAGCGAGGATTGATTTGTCCGGCCTCGAAGCATTATCACTTCGATCCGTCGAGGTTTCATCTGAAGGCCGACTATTTTCCCAGGAGCAAGAGGAGTGGGTGTCTGCCTTGTGTACGCTCAAGTCCGTGCACACCCTCGCATTACAACAAGCTGCCTGCGATGATCCCGTTTTTATGGGGGCATTTTGTTCCCCACCGCACGCGGTCATCGGCATGTCCTACCCCCAGTCCCCGCTCGTCCTCCCCAAATTACGAACCTTACGACTGAAGGTGGACAGCAGCGAACGGGATCCATTCTCCCCCGAAGGGGCGTTGGCGTCTTCCTTGATGCATCGCACCGTCATGGGACAGATCATGCGTAAGGTGGAGCTGGATATTCGGGATACAGCAAAGTCTGTTGAAGAGGTCAGGGCTATGATATTGCGAGCGGACAGGTGGATAGCGGCGGAGAACCTGCGTCCGTGTCTTCCAGAAGGATGCGAGGTGTACCTGTGGGGAGTGTTGATTGATCAGTGGCAGTCTGGATGCGATCGTCCAACCTTGACTGAGGTTGTGCTTTCGCAATTTGGATACAGCCGTGAGAGACGTATGTTACTATATGGCGCATTATAGGCGCACGTATCGTGCTGGTACATAGTACGCAAGTAGTATAACCGCATGGGCGGCAATTCGATAACAACAGCTCCTATTTGAACCATACACACTCTAGGCCACGGTATATGTATAGCGACTAGAGACCCTGACTCTCTCAAGATCTCATATACATAAGTACCGTGCCCGTGGCAGGAGCCTAGTGGGATTCAACAAAGTTAACAGTGGTTGCCGCGCATTCGAGGCGCGTCCGGATATTCTTCATGTTCTCGTGCGATGTTTCGAACTCGTGCAGCTTCATGCCGTGCTCCGCGCGCATCTCCAGTGCCGTCGCGACCGCGTCGACATTCCCCTCTGCGTCGTTTCCATTCTGGCATATCTGCGGCGCCAGCCGCCACAACCGTAGGCGCTTCCACCGCATATCCGCCATCCCGTTCGCAATCTGCGGCTTGAGCGCCTCCGAAACGCCCTCCTGGTCGCAGCAATACCCTGACATGTAAAACTCCTCGACGTCCGGCCAAAGGGCAGTCATCCTCTTCCAGTGTTCTTCTCCGTGCGCTTGATACGACATTTCCAGTTTCTTGACGGTCCCCGCCGTGCCAAAGTCCTCGCTGAGAAGGGTGCAGATCTCGAGAACGGCATCACTGGGTGGAATCCAGTTGATGACGGCGAGATGGAGAGCGGAGTGGTGGTTGGCGTCGAACAGGCTCCGGTAATCTGTGAAAAACGGGATGAACGAAGGCTGCCGTGGTGAGGTCGAAGGTGCGAGAACGTTGACATGAAAGTTCCAGGTAGGGGTCATAGCCACGGAGAGCGCGGTCGGGACATGAGAGTGTGACGGGGATGAAAGATCTAGCAAGGGGGAAAGGAGGGAGAAAAGATCACGGAAGTAGGGGAGGATTGACGCTTGTACTGATTTGTTCGTCATATATCTGGGAGCGATGTAAAACCCGACGCGAAGACGGAGGGAGGGTGGGAAGGAGATGTTCTTGAGGAAGGTGATGCAGTGCGATGGGTGGCTAAAAATGGAGAGTTCCTGAAGCTCCTGGAGGTTGACCACCTGCCCTTCAACCCCTTCCGAATAAGAGAAGTAATCGGAAATACGAAGACGCTGTAGGCACGGCGTAGTGCGGAGTGTATGGAGGACGCGTTGGACGCTTACTCCCATACGAGACTGTTCATACGCATCGATGTTGCGGGAAAGGTCCAAATGCGTAAGGTGGAGTGCGTTCAATGGAACAAAGCAATCCCCAAGGACGCATGTACGTAGGCGCGGTGCGACAATGGCCGAGTGCAAGCATCGCTCAAAACGCCCGTCCGCCGGTCGCTTGACAGACAGTGCTTCAAGTTTGGAAAGGTCGCCCGCATCGACGAGACCATCGAGCAGCCGCTTCAAGTACCCCTCGCGCAACATGACATCGATGTCCCTGGCGTTAGGGATGTGTTCGACGATGAACCGGTGCATGGATGCATATAGCTCGCCTGGGTAAAAATGATGCCCCATTTGAAGCTTCAAAGGGAAGTTTCGTGCGCGTCGTACTACGACGTCCCGCGCTTCCGGGACGTTGCAGACGTCGCGCGCCCAGAAGGAGGCCATGTTAAGGGCTATGGATCGCCAGCGCGGACAGACGTGAGTGACATTGATCCAGCCCAAAATGTAGCGCTTTCCATGAGGGGACATGTTAAAGCGCGGATAATCGTCGTCTGCCAAGAGCGAGAATACCTGGGAGATGATCTCGCAGGGTACGCGGTCGATGTGGCATGGTGCAGCGGAGTGTCCTTGTTCGTGAACGGGGGAGCGATTCCGTGGACTACGCACATATTCGTCCGGGTCAGAAGACAAGACATTCACGAGTCGGAGATTAGTAGAGGAGGAAGAAGCCGGTATATAGGGGACTCACCGTTCCTCCGAGTCCAAGTGGTGAATCGTGTTGCTGCCGTCTACAAACGGTGAACGAGGCAAGTCGATTTCTTCCATTTCACGGTGTTGCGTCTTATGGGATTTAGCAAGTGTGATTTTCCGTTATAAAGAATGGCCTAGATGGTATGGAAAGCGACGCACCTTCAAGCTTCAAGCTTCAAGCTTCGGCAACTTCGCGAAGAGTCCTGGGGAAAACTTCCTGACATGCAAGCGTGGTCCTTCCGAATGAGAACATTCCTCGTGGCAACAGTGCATGTATGCACTTACCTCTGACTCGTATTCGCAGGGTCTTCGTCGTAAGCAGATGGTGAACGAGCGTCGAGAGGATGAAGGAGTGTGCTCGAACTTGCCTCGAGTCGAACTTTGCCGAGTGTAGTAGGGCCGGCCCGGGAGGCCCAAATTTGTCCCAGACATGGTCACGTGTAGCCGCGGCCAGTGCCCGATTTGGAATCGCGTCTGGGTCTCGAGGCCTCGACTCTCGACGCCTCTCGACGTCGACGTTTCCCCCGCCTCAGTTAGTGGCCAATAAGTGGCACCTTGCTTTGTTTCTAACCCATCCATCATATCGCATCGGAAATTCTTTGTTCATGCCCGTCGTAAAAGCCCCTGGGAAGACGTCGAAATGGTCTTCGACAAGCCCCCCAAACTCGCCCACATCAAGCCAAACAACTGCGCGACGCGCAGGACCACCCTTGGGGGAAATGGATGCGATTCACGAATATATAGATGAAGGAGTGGATCAGCCATTGTCTGACCTTGGTGCGCTCCAACTCGTTCTATCGGCGGGCGCGATGCTGAGTATGGATGCGTTGTACAGACACGACCGACGCGAAGTCGCTCAAACCGCCGTCTTTCGCTCAGAGTGAATTCCAGACGGTGCGTTGGGCTTTAGCTCATCTACTAGCTAGTTCTTGACAGCGCGTTAGATCATCCGACGGCAGCGACACGGCACAGACCCGGATGGATTGAAAATTGGGCATGCCCACCTCCGTAACCCTGACCTCAACAACGACTGGGAGTTTTCCGTGCGTCCTCATGCGCATATATCCACCCTCAACCCCTCATGTGGTTTTCAGGGATGGGGATCCACGCGTTACTTGGATATCACTCCTTCCCAGCTCGATGCAGCGGCAGAAACGCTCAAAGCTCCCCGTCATTACCTTAACCAACTTCTCGCATCATCTGTCGCAGGAAACGGCCTCGTCGGGAGCGTGTTCTATACGTTCCCTCTTGTGTCCGCTGTGGCAGGTAAGGCGGCTCGTTGTAGTCCCCCTTTCATCCATTGACCAGAATTCCAGGGATATATGCGCCTATATGTCTCATCGTCGCCTCTCTCCTCCTATCTTTTTGGAGGCCCTTGATGCTCGAATTAGCGTCTGCTGCACGGCTCAACGGCGCGTATGTGATCTGTCACTTTGCTCTGTTACGAAACATCTCATTCGGAATCAGAAACTACGTCTACCTTCTACAATTCGCTGGCAAGACAATGGCCGTCATTGGAGCGACCGCGACGTTGCTTGATGCCATGCTGACTTCCACGGTATCTGCTGCGACTGCCAGCACCTACCTCAGTGGCGAGTTCACTCATCTCGCTCTTTCTCCCGCCGTCATCACGATCATTCTCCTGGTTGGATTTGCATTTCTGGCCCTAGCGGGTTTGCGAGAGAGCGCTGTGCTCTCGGCAACGGTTTTCACCTTCCATGTAAGCATGCTGCCCTGTGTGCCAGCGGCTTTCGATGCTTATCTTGGGGATGCGAAGTAGCTCTTCACGATGTGTGCCCTCGGGATGGCGTCAGCAATTCATTGGGGTCGTACGGACCCTGGCTCGTCGATTCTTCGTGCAAATTGGGAAATGAGGCCGGACAATGCCCTCGACACGGTTCGCGCGTTCTTCTACGGGATATGCATCGCGTTTCTTGGTGTCACGGGTGCGCGTTCTCTCCTTTATTCTTACCTTCAAGGCGCTCAACTCTGATCGGATATCTCTGCAGGCTTCGAGTGTACTCCTTCGTACATCGAGAACGTCCGCCCACGAACTTACTCTGCCGTGCTACGCAACCTCATCACTATCGCCACCCTCATGAACGGCACGCTCTGTTTGTTTGTGTACGCCGTCTTGCCCTCGCAGACAATCACGCAGGGGGACAACGTGCTCTCGGTGCTTGCGGAGGAGGCCGCGGGACGTTGGCTGCGTGTGTGGATCGTCGTCGACGCAGTTGGGGTTCTCTTGGGCGGGGTGCTTACTGGCGTGGTCACGTCGACGCAGCTGCTCGATCGGCTAGCAAGGTTTGATTTCCACAGTGGATTCACCTTGTACGTCGTTGGACTGAAGTGAGCTGTCTTTCCAGGGACCGTGTCTTGCCACAGTTCTTCCTTCTCCAGCTTCCGGTGACAAAGAGTGCGTACGTCGCCACGCTCACCTCGCTCGGGCTCTCGTTGCTGTTATATCTGGCTTCGGGGATGGAGCTTTCGACCGTGTCATCCATGTTTTCCGTCACTTTCCTTTTTGTGCTCTTCTTAGTGTGTTCAACCTCCGTCTCGTCCGTTCGCACACGTCTAACCATCTACAACAGTATGTGTTGTCAAATTTACTTTTGAAGCTCAACCGCCCGTACTTGGCGGCAGAGCCGCGGGCTGGGATGTTGGTCGTTGTCGGCGCGTTCGTGGTGGTTATCACCACCTGGGTAGGCAACATTGCTCTCGAGTACGTCTTTTCTCTCAGTCGTTCTTCCTTCACCACCCCAGGACTGATGCCGCCTCCAGCCCAACTGCATTAGCCCTCTTTGCTGCGGCCTTCCTCATCATCTTAGCGATACTTCTCCTCGTCACCACCCAGTCCAGCCTCCTTCGTCTCGCCCTCCGGCTCCACGCCGCGAGTCCGTTCGGCGCGCGCGGACAGTCGACCCGACTCGTGCGTTGGTACAAGCGCAGTCGAAACTCGAAAGTTTGCGTGTGGATCAAAAATGACAATGTTCGTTGTACGCGTCGGTCTACTGGATGGATGGCTGACAGAAAGGGCTCGCAGATCCACACGATGCTTGAGGCCATACTCTCGGTGCGCGCGAACTCATCTGATGCGTGCACGATCGTGTTCGTGCACGCGTATCCAATCGTGGAGCACATCCCGAGCGAGCTGCATCCGAATACGCGGTTGCTGGACGAGGCCTTCCCAACGATCACCATCGAGTGCGTCCCTTCTCCCCGTCCTTTGCACCGCTTCTCTGAGAATGACTCGATTCCAGCTTGTCTTTTGTGCAGGGAGAGTTTAGCCCCGCAGTACGTTGTTCCCTTTTCTCGTGATAAGTAACAGTTCGGTTCGTTGACGACCGCCGTAGCTTGTGGAGGCTGCGTCACGCGGGTTGGACATCCCGCGGAGCAGAATGTGCATCGTATCGCTTGGGAAAGACCATCAGTGGGAGCTGGCGGATTACGGTGGAGCGAGGGTGATCATGTAAATGACAACGACTCCCATTTGGTGGAGTTGGACGGCTTTTCACGCTATTGAAGTAGTACACGACGGCCATTCGATTGAGCATGTTGTAGTACTCAGTCGTATGTGTAGATCAGATGTAATCCTATTACGATACCTTGTGTGCACGGCGCTGTGGTGATGAGGTGGTGTGGACCGTAGGACAGAAGGCAGTCCCGGGCCATGGTTCCACTCAAGTTCCACCATAAAGTTCGGGTCAAGTGTTACGTCTATACATCTACAACGAATGCCACGCCAACAGATAAGAATAAAATAGTACACGTTGTCTTTTAGGCGGTCTGCATCTCTAGCCTGCTCTATGCGCTCGATTTGCGCGCTTTTAATCGACATCATATTGTATACAGGAGGCCTATTTGACGTCATGAGGAAGGCGAAGGTGCCGAGACAAGGTCTTGATATTGCTGGAGTCGAAGCCTGGACGTACAAGATGAGGAGGGGTGTCGGGGACAAGGTGGAGCAAGAGACGTACAGGTTGCGTAGGAGCATCAGGATCGTCACCTTGCCCACAGCGGGAACGTACAGCGAAGCCTGTCCGTCGTCGGGTCGCGTTAGCACGGTGCAAGAAGCGCGAGGTGGAAGCGCACCTTCTCGCGCACGTTCGTCTCGAAGTTCTTGTCCGCCGCGACGTTCACGCACACGCAGCCGTCCTTCAGATCGGCGGTGGGCACCTTGTAGCTCGGGCTGGGAACTGCCGACACGACGACGTCGGAGGCGGCAAGGCAGGCGGTGAGCGAGAGGGGGGTTGGGTGGACGGTGTGGTGCGGATGATAGGTCCTGGAGGTGGTGGTGGAGGATGGGGGACGTTTGGTATACTCCTATTGGTGGAATCGATAAGATTAGTTGAGAGAGATGCGCGAGGGGAGGGAGCAGACCTGGATCGAGTCGATGTCGACGGAGAACACGCGCGCACCGTCGTTCGCTAGGAGAGCTGCGAGCGGACGCCCCACGACTTCGGATCTGGGTTATCCCCGCCGGTGTGCCCGTCAGCAGCAGTATTATCTCGCCAGGAAGGACAGAACATATGTACCGATTGATCACCGTGACCGTTTTCCCGTACGCGCGGTCTCCGTAGGGCAAAATCGTGTTGTACACCCCGATGTTTTCGAGGGTTTTGACGACGCCAAGGGGGGTACAAGGCAGGATCGACTTGACCGTCCCGGGTGGCGGGACATCGGCACCGGACGTTGGGGTGGGGACATTGACGGAGGGGGCAGATGAGAGTGTTTTGGGATCTAGGTAGCGGATGCTTTCGGGTTCGCGTGAGAGAGCTGAAAAGTGGAAGGGGGAAGGAGAGGGTCGTACTTGTGGTAGAGGTTGTAATGGAATTTGAAGTTGAGACCTTCCACATCTTTGAACGGGGAGACGATCTGCGCGTATATCCCCTTAGAAAAAGGCTAGAAAACGCGTACGGATGGCTGACCTGCTGCAGGTAGTGATCCTTCGCTCCTCCTCAGTCTCTCGTTTGTGAGCAGAAAGAAAGGTAGGAAACATACCTGCTGTGCGCCAAATATGGGGTAATACACCTTATAACCAGCGCGCCTTGGGTCGGATACCGAGGCTACGAGAACGAGCAAAAGGAGCCCACCATGATCCCGTCCACGCTCTCGTCCCCGTTCGCCTCGATGATCGCCTCCTCAGCACCTTCGCCTTCGCCCTGATCACTCCCCAGCGCTGCCCCGACCTCCTTCAACACAAAATGCACCCCGAGCGCCTCGCATTGCTTGCGCGTAAACTCGGCGTAGCTCCGGCTGGGCGCGGACGATGTTGAGAGGATGCCGACGAGTTTGGGGGGACGCGGGCGAGCGGCGAGAGCGTCCTTTACTTCTTGGTGGAATTTTGAGGCGATTGTGTCGGCTTTGATGAGGAGGCCCTTGGGAGGGGGGAGGATGTCGGTGGACATTGTTGAAGAGGTGATACAGTTGGTGACTTGTGCGGATGCTCACTGCCTAAAAAAATCTGCGGCCGATAACGCCGATGCTCGTACCGAAATCTCTCAACCTCATCTCAACTCGCCATTATAGCAGCAACATCCCTTTCTTCAGTACATACGATACATGCGATTGTCTTTCAGAGAAAAGTCGCATGCAGAATGTCTGATTTTCGAGGATCTGTTCCATCAAATCAAGGCCAAGCTCGAGAGTCGAGATAGTTCGACGAGTTGCATGAGCTCGGAATTTGCCGGGACGGCACCTCGCCGAGGATCTCAGTCTGTTCGGCGCCTCCGACTCAGCGCTCAGCTCTTCCTCAACCTGTTCTCATCTGACGATCCTTCTGTCCCCCATTTTTTTTCTACCACCGAACCACCCTGGAGATGCTCCTCAAGCGCCATGAAGATCTTCGTGTAATCAGCCCTGGGCTGTTCTACTAGACTGATGTGCCAATGCCAGCGCGTTTCGCGAACTTGAACTCCTGATGCGACAATATTGACGGTGGGTCGTTTCGGTACAACCTGACCATCGGGTGGAGCACAGTATTGAGTTCGTGGAGCTGGGTGGGGCATGTTGTGGTGTATCATCACGTTGGAATTACTGCTAGCGGCTGGTCGTTCGGGAACACCGTCGACCGCCGGCTTGTCTTGCTCATCCTACTTGCGGGACCTTACGGTTAGTGAATAAGAAACATGCTATTCAGCATACACGACGGTTGAAACTCATTGTATTCGACAGGGCTCTCCACCTGATCGTCAACGTGGACGACCATGGCTAATATGACTTGAGTCTAGACAGCGCCGAGCTTTTCCCATCTGGCCGATTCGCCGTGCTTTATCGTGAGCCTACCTGGAATGGATCACCTGCGAGTACGTTCGGTGTGATTCGCACAGGCAGCTTACCCTACCGCAGCACGGCATCACTCATCGTGTCTCGAATTGCGTGGCCCAGCATGGTGCTTTCTTTGGCGTCAGGACCGGTGAGCAAACCCTTGGAGCTCGCAAGTTGATCCTATGATATCCTCTCCGACCCCCAAATTTATCAACACCGCCGCGTGCCTACCTTCGCCTATAAAAACCCGTCTGTGGACGCCCCGAAACTTCAATCTTCGCCACTTAATCTCTTTCGTCCTTCTGCAGGTGCTGGTAACCTCGCGTTCTTCAACCTTCGTTCAATCCTTCTTTCATTTCACGTCCAACCTCTAATCCTCACGTCCCCCGTCTTCTCTTTACGTCCCACACGTTCCCTCTCGTCTTTCAGTACATTACCACCACCATCATGCTCGCGTCCACCGCCAACCATCAGGGAAACCCTCACCTGCTAAAGCCAGGTTTTTTAACGCTCAGTTATATGAGACATGTGAATCGTGTTAAGCGGAGAAAACAAGAGCTAACTCACCTCGATGGACGGTCGTGCCTCAGCTCGTCCTTTAGCGCAAACCAGCAGAGGCGACATCGGGCTTGCGCCAAGCGAGGGAGAGCCATGGGCTCTCCTCGAACACGAACTTAGAACAGGGTCGAGCCTCGAGCTGCCTCGAGGCGCCGTCGCCGTCGGAGCTCGAATCGACTTCGCATTGAACGCGATCGTCCCAGTGCCAGCTCACCTTACTTCCTACCACTTCGACCTCCCGGTCCTCCCCTCCTTGACCGCCTGCAGTCAGCCATCAACCGCGCTCGACCATGCTCGCCCTGTTGTGCGCTCAACGCCTGCCACAAGCCATGTCGTCCTTCTTCCTATGTCTGTTGTCGCACATGGTCTGCTTTGGATGGTATGACTAGGCCCGTGGGTTAGGACCTCCAACGTGCGTAACCCACATCGTGCATCTCGTCCTCAACCCTGATGTACTCATTTTCTCAGCGAGTGAAGCTTGTCAAGAGTCTCTCCTTCTTGCTGGACCGGCGACACCCTCGGCACCATCACTAGATTCGCTACACCCTCAGCGTCATCACACCCACGCTCCCTTCCTTTTTTTCACCGCCATTAACCAACATATTAGAATCCATGTTAATCAATGGGAGGACCAAGTCATCCTTTGCTCGTCAGTAAGTCGTATCTCCTCCGTTCTCGCGCGCTGACCCGCGTCGTAGCATCAGGCGCTGGCGAACATGATATTGGTGTCCTATTCACACACATCCGAGTCACTGTAGCATTATCTCTTCTTTCTTCCCCCTGCCTTTTTCTATCCGAGTACCTGCATCCCTGTATCACCCATTTCTCACATCCTGTACTGCGTCGACGTACCGTAGTAATAGATAGTAATGGAGTATTTCATGAATAATCTCGTACCAATTGTGTGAATAGCAAAATTAGCAGCCGAAAGGGACTAGAAAGGATCGGGTACCGATCTTCTGGAGGAAGATCTGCCGCCGATGCCAAGTTTTAGCTTGGATGAGCTGCAAATGTTGCGCGAAATTATGGGGGGGGAACCGAATTTTGCTAATCTGCTAATTACCGTGAATTACGTCCGAGTTAATGCTAGTTAACAGATGAGGGTTTGCCTGATGACGTTCTCGCCGTCGCCTTCGTTGCTTCCCAGATCGCTCCTTCCCTTGCCGCCCCCGTCCAAAAGTACGTACCATCGACCCTTCCAATCCTAGATTTTCGTTCTGACGTCACGCAGGATCGACGCTCGCTTCCCGCCCGCCGTTAAGGCCGCAGGTGCTGCCGTCGCAGGCGGCGTCGCCTCCGGCGCAGCCGGCGCCCTCGCCAACGACGTGCTCGGTCGGGACGAAGTCGAGGCTCGGTTCCCCCCAGCAGTGAAGGCTGCCGGCGCCGCCATCGCTGGCGGCGTTGCGTCGGGCGCGGCCAACGCCGTCACAAGCAACGTTCTCAGCCGCGAGGAAGTCACTCGGTTCCCTCCCGCCGTCAAGGCCGCCGGGGCCGCGGTGGCGGGCGGTGTCGCGTCGGGCGCGGCGAGTGCTATCACTAGCAACGTCCTCAACCGCGACGCGCTCGACGCCCGCTTCCCTCCCGCTGTCAAGACGGTCGCAGGTGGCGTGGCTAGCGGTGTAGCCAGCGGCGTCGCCAGCAACGTCCTCAGCCGTGGACAGCCCGACGCACGCTTCCCTCCCGCCGTCAAAGCGGCGGGCGCGGCCGTTGCAGGGGTCCAGTCTCGTCTACGCCTATAGCGGCCTTGCTACGAACTAGCTGGTTGGGTGGGAACTGGCGTGAGCCAGATCGTACGCGGTGCGAAGGCGAGCCGCTCGGGAGGGAGGGTCGTCTGCACCACGGTTCGCCCGTAGCAAGGAGCCGTTGCGAAGCGGCGGACATGTGACGTGCATCTAAATTTTGTACGGAGTAGTGCGGTGCTATGATAGTACATAAATTTAGACAGTGGCGGGCGGGCGGGTAAAAACAACTGTAAAGTACGCGGGAAATTAAGGGAGGGACGAGCGTAGGCGTGCGGGATGGTGGTGGAGAGAAGGAGAAAAACTTCGCGGGAACAAACAACGAACAACAAGACTCAAAACGAGCGCGTCGGCCGCTTCCGGCTGCGCTCGATTGGACGCTCGCTCCGGCCTCGTGCCTCGGCCGGACCTACGCAAAGCGTCGCCTCCGGAGCTGCAAACGCCATCGCGGGTGATGTCCTCAACCGCGAGGTCTTCGACTTCGAGTCTCGCTTTCCACCCGCCGTCAAGGCTGCCGGCGCGGCCGTCGCTGGCGGTGTCGCGTCGGGCGCTGCGAACGCTATTACAGGCGACATCCTCAACCGCGAGTTCCTTGAAGCTCGTTTCCCTCCCGCAGCCAAGGCTATCGCCGGTGGCGTGGTCTCCGGTGTCGACAGCGGCATCGCCAGCAACGTTCTCAGCCGCGACGAACTTGAAGCACGCTTCCCTCCCGCCGTCAAAGCTGCTGGCGCTGCCGTCGCCGGCGGTGTCGCCTCTGGCGCTGCCAACGCGATCACGGGCGATATCCTGAACCGCGAATCCGTCGAGGCGCGTTTCCCGCCCGCCGTCAAGGCTGCCGGCGCTGCCGTTGCCGGGGGCCTCGCGTCTGGCGCGGCGAGCGCGGCCACGAGCAACGTCCTTGGGTTCGTTTCCTCGATTTTGTGTACCGCTTATGTCGTGCTGATGGGTCCCGTTTCTAGCCGCCAGGTTTCGGGCGACCTTACCGTCGGCGACCTTCTCAACGTCATGGCCATGCTCAGGAGCAACAACCTCGACTGAGGCGCATCCCGCATCTTGATGATCTGTACCAAATCTGTACGACAACTCTCATGACGTCACGACGACGGTATGGTTGAAGGAGGGCCGGACGCGCTTCGCTGGTCGTTGCGTGTTTCGGCCTCTTTTATTTCTTCTCTTCCGCGGGGCCTCTTTTTGTTTGGACTCGGATCGCTTAGTGGGATCTGGTAAGAGCACTCGAGGATATCGCTCCCTTCGATATGTCGTACTAGGCTGCAGTTTGGATGAATATACGCGCGTCGACTGAATTCCACTATGTGAGCTAGTCAGACCCAAGTGAGATTAAGGTTGACCTGAGACAGAGCCGGGCACATATCATTCTCATGCACCCGCCCGCAAGGATTTGACCACGCTAACATATATGTACCAATGTCTTCATTTGACGTCTTCACAGCCGGAGGGATCCTCGATGCCCACCCAAGTCCCGCCGTACCCCTCCTTACGTCGAGCAAGCTACACTGGGCCCATCTCCCCCGTCGCGCGGATTCAAGCGATCTAAGTATGTATAAGCCTGAGATGTGTACGAGTAAGGTGCCACAACACGAACCGACCACCGTGATAGAAACAAAGGAAGGAAAAACGCGCGCGAGACCCGCGAATACATACATGCCATAAAGTACTAGTACTGCCCCCACCCACCCATCGCACAGGTCCATGATCCCACCCCTCGACATCCGCACCGCCCTCCCCACACAATCACATATCCCGATACGACTGCCTCCTCCGTATCGGCGGCGGCGACGGCACGCCATACGTATCTGGCGGACGCGCATGCGGCAGCAGATGCGGATGGCGCAGCGGGGAGTGCTCGTACTCCGACTGCGACTCGTCGCGCGCGCGGAAATACCGGTCCATGTCCTCCGCGTCGAACTCGCTCGGCGGTATAGGCGACGTCGAGCCCGTGCGCCGTAAGGCCTCGTCGTCGTGGATCGGGGCAGCCTTGTCCTTGCCTTTGTCTTTGCTTTTGCCCTTCCCGAGCACATGCAGCCGCCGCCGTTTGGCATGGACCGCGCGGACCTCCGTCGGCTTCGCATCGCGCGCGCCCCGCGCGCCCGCGCCGCCCCCGGTGCCGCTGCGGACGGCGAAGTGCTCCGGCACGCGCGTGTACGGCGAGAGGGTGTGGTTCGAGTGCGAGAGCGAGGACAGCTGCGAGATGGAGCTGTTGAGCGTCGGCCGCAGGACGATTTTCGGGTCGTCCGGGGTCGGGTCCAGCGTCGGCGACGCCGGCCAGGGCGCGAACGCCGTGTCGAGCCGGCTGTTGTAGGAGGTTGAGGCGTGGCGCACGGGGGAGGCGGGGGAATCGCTTGATGGTGGGGTGGGCAGGGAGTGCGTGTGGGAGCTGGAGTGGGAAGGGTGCGTGTGGGTGGAGGGTGTGGGTGAGACGGTGCGACGTGGAGGCGAGCGGTAGAGGGGAGGCGTTGGGGGCGTAGCTTCGGTACGTAGGCGCGCGTCGAGGGCGAAGGGGGAGAACGCGGAGGAGGGCGTCATGTAGGTGGGTGACATTCCCATGGGCGGGAAATAGGGATTGTAGAGGGAGCTGGGGCGACGCAGGGAGGTGGAGACGGTGAGACGGGAGGTGGACGCCTCTGATGGTGCACGAGAAGGGCTCAGCGCGACGCCCGTCGGAGGGTGGATTTGTGAGAGGGAGTGGAACACTCGGGGTCGTGTGATGGTACCGCCACCCACGGCCGGGATGGTCTCGTACTCGAGGTCGTCGGGTCCCTCGCCGGCAGCCGATGACATCGACGCATAATCCGGAATGGTGTCCTCCCAGTCCACCGCATCATACGTCGTGCCCTCGCTGAACCCTCCGTCGTCCTCTTCCTCCCCCGATTCCTCCGCAAGGTCCGCCAGGCCCCTCGCAGGGCTGGAAAACAGCCGTCCAAACGAGCCGAAGACGGATTTGGTGGGGAGGCCTTCCGGACGAAGGCCGTAGGTCGGGTCGAAATTTTCGATGTCTGGGAAGGAGGTCTCTGGCGGCTCGGGCGCGGGCGCGGGAGTTTCATGTCGAAGAGAGGACGAGGTGCGACGTGAGCGGGTCGTTCCGGCGTTAGATGGGGTGGAAGAGACGCGTGGACGGGGATACGGGAAGGGCATGCCAGGGGTGAAGGACTGGTGCATTCCTGGGGGTAGCTGATAGCGAGGAAGGGCGGTGAGGTCGGGAGCGGACATGGACATGGGATCTCGGGCGCGGGGAGAGGGTGGCGGCGGCGGCGGACGGGGTTGATTGAGGTAGGGCGCCTCGACCTTGGCCTTGACCCATTGCTGGCTCAGACGATGGATGATGCCCGGAAGATCCTCCCTAAACATTTGACGGAGCTGGCCCTCGATCTCGCGCTGTATAAAGGACTGGATGACGGCGATGGAGTCGAAGGTGCTGTTGATGTCGACGTTTTGGAGGGGATCGGTTTTGAAGACGAGGGTGATGCCTTTTTGCTTGGAGACGACGAGGACGACGTAGGACGACAGACGGAAATGGGATAGCCGAAGGAGCATTGGCACGACGAGAGCTTTCTTGGCCGCGAGCATTCCTCGGGAGCCGGTCATGAGGTGGATATCGGGCTGTTTGTGGTTGAGCGGGTTGGCCTGTTCATAAGGTCAGTACGACGGGTTGAGACGTGGACAAAAAGATGGTAGATTCGTCCCAGAGACAGAGGCTATATCCCTACGGCCCATTGTCCCCTCAAAGAACGATACCCCCAAAAGAACGGGAGCCTCCTTTCTCCTGACACCAGAGACGCCGAATAGCAAGAACTCGGGGACACTGACCTGAACTTTGGTACGAAGCACAAGATGCGCGTCGCCAGCGTACGTCAGTCGAAATATTCCTCTAAATTGGTCCATGGTGAGGTCTCCGATGTCGCGAATTTCGAGGTCGGGGGGCTGTAGCAGGGCTCAGGTCAGAGGGCGTTGATGTCATAAACGACCCGTGCGTACCTGCGTCCCCATCTCGAGCTCGACGACTTCGATTTTGTCCGCGATGATGGGGGGTTTGGTGCCCTTGTTGAGCGCCGCGTTGAGCATCTCGATGGCGTCGGCATGGAACTGCTCGGAGAAGCGGGGCCATTGGAAGGAAAATGACATGGTTGTGCGGGCTGTTCACAGACTTTCTGAAGGCGAAACGAACTCAGCGAGGCCGTATTACGAGAGGGAAGACGGTGCAGAGAAGATCATGTCGTGGTGGGTTGGAAGAAATAGTCGTCGTCGTCGTCGCCGCCGACGCCGAAGACAAGAACGAGATGAACGGAGACCGGAGGAGGGGACGGAAAAACCCGCGTGACCGCGGGAACGAGTCCTGCGCGGCCTTCCGGCCGATTCAATTTCAAGTTGAACACATCGCTGAGCCTCTTTTCTCTGTCGAGGCTGCCGACGGGCCACGTTGCGAAGGTCGAACCCGACGTTAGTCTCTGCACATCCTCGACGACATGTCCTTTCCTCTTCTTCCCGCAGAAACATGGGACCAGATCATCCACGATTTTTCCGCCGCCGACCTTGTCAAGTTCCGGGGAACAAGCAGGGCTCTATGCCGTTTGGCGTCTCCTCGGGCGTTCGCGACCCTCCTCGCGACCAACACGCTAACAAGTGGCAGAAACCTTTACAACCTCATGAAGTCTCCCAATGTCGCGGCCTACGTGAAAAAAGTGATCTATCAGCACAGTACTGAATGGAGTGCGTACTTCTTCCGCTTCCTTGTTGTCGCCTTGTTGAACCGAAATTTCACCTGCCCTACTCAGCGAGTGACCACGCTAAGGTCAGGAAAGTCCTTGGATCTGCATTCCTTCTCCTAGGAGAACTCCCGTCTCTTCGCGATGTTGTTCTTCACTTCCGCCCCGAATACGTCGAAAGATACCATATCACCCACGAAATTCCCTCGCCCGACCTCCTCGTCCAATTGATGATCCTGTCCTCCATGGCAAATTCGTCTTTTGAGGCCTCGAATCTCCCCCGGTCACTTAAAATCACAGGTCTCATCGCGCGGCACGACCACATGTACCGAGCCGACGTTTTCAAAACCCTTGTCTCCCGTCTGACCTCGCTCTCGTTCACCACCCTCGCGGACGAAACCCGATTTTACGCCCACCTCCCAGTCGGAGAATTCTGGTGTAAGGATGTCTTGGCCATCATCCGACCCTCGGCATCCACCCTTCGGTCCTTGACGATCCACAGCAACCTACACGTGGGACGCCACCCCCCACTCAACCTCGACGAGTTGACCTTGCCGAACTTGAAGAACTTGAGCATCGGTAGGATCCACTTTTGCACGGAGTCCGGTGCGGAGGCGTTCGTGCTTCGACATCGGGACACGCTCACCTCCCTCGGGCTCGCCTACTGCTCGATCGCAAATCCCCGCGGACGGCTTTGGCCGCACGTATACGACACCCTTGCGCGCGAGCTCCACCGTCTGGTTAAGCTCGAAGTCTTGGCGCCTTTGGGCGCGCACACGTACCACGCGAGTACTGTTCAAGGCCCACTCGTGCCATTTGGCATGCCCATGGAAGCCCTAATCGAGGATCATGTCTCATTGGTGAAGTTCCACTCTGTCGTACGCGACCGCAAGTCAGGTGCGCGTTCCCGTCATCATTGCGACGCCGTTGAACTGACTGCAAATCGTACACGTCTAGCACTAAGACAGGCACCCACATAAAATTACATGCATCATCCGCCCAAATCGTCGATTTCAAGCAGATGGATGTAGGGATACTGTACTCTGCCAGAGTCCTAGTACCCCGTCGTCGTGCAGCCATTCCGGAGGGGATCTACATATACATCATCTTTCATACTCTATCCATAGTTGTTCATTATTATTCACATACATACCAAACTGAATAAGAAGGCTCCCAACTCTGCACGAGTTGGTAACAAGTCGGCAACGGGAGTCCCTTACGGAGCCTGCGTATGCACAAGCGCCCGAACCAATCAGCGCCGTGCAAGCGCGCTTGCATCTTCCCACCATCGCCGACAACGACCGCGACAGCGACCACGACGTGCGCTCACTATCCACTCCCCTGTCCTCGACAGTGACACAGAAACCACCATGAACGGCGTCCGACGGTTTCTCGGCGGACCCTCGTCGTCCTCGTCCCCGCCCCAACTCCCACCTACAACTCCCCTCTCCTCCATCCCCCCGCTCAACTTTTCCTTCGGATCGGGGTCGGGCAGCCGCTCGCCGAGCCCCACGAAGCCCTACTCCGCCAACTCGGAGTACTCGACCGCCTCGAAGGACAGCGCGAGCCAGCCGCCGACCCCGGGGCTGTTCATACGTAAAGATCGCAAGCCGCCTCCGTCACACACGAACGGGCACGCGAACGGGGGCTCGGTGTCGAGGCCGGCGTCGGAGACGCTCTCGTCGCCTGTGGCGGGCCCCTCGTCCCCCAGGAAAATGAACGGGGATTTGGCGTCGTCGTCGAAGAGGGGATCTGCCAGTGGGTTCGCGAGCACCAGGGACGAGCTCCTCATGAGCTTGCTCTCGAGCGAGGCCGTTGTGGACAGTCGCGGATATGCGATCCTCAACTCGGAGGAGCTCGAGGATCTAAAGAAGGTGCGTTTCTTTCCGCTTCTGCGATGATACGTGGTAGATGGTCATTTCCGTTCCCGCCGCGGACGACGTCTCCGTGGCCGCACACTTTCGCCTCATCGGGTTCCTCGAAATCTCCTCTCGCTTTGTTTCCTGACGTCCACCTTGATCACCAGGAACACACCCTTCTCCTCTCCCGCCTCACAGCGGCCGAACGCACCCACGCCCGCGAACTCAAAATGCGCGACGCCGCGCTCCACCTCGAAAAGCTCAACTCGTCGCCCTCCCCGGCCTCCTCCCGCGTCGCCAAGCGCTCGTCCGAGGCCGTGGACGCCGCGAACCGGCGCGTGGACGCGGCCCAGCGCGAGCTCTGGCGGCTGAAGGAGCGCGCGAACGACATCGGGCGGCGGATCGTCGAGCACCAGGCGGGCGTGCTGGGCATCGCGGTCAAGGAGCTCGAGCGGAAGACCGCGGGGTCGGTCGGGAGCGGGAGCACAACCGAGACGGACGCGGGCACGGGCACGGGGTGGAGCACGCCGAGCGGGGGGATGCTCAGCCCGACGTCGAGCGTGACGAGCATGAGCACGAACGCGCCCTCGCGGCGGTTCGACGGGCCGCACCTGTTCGCGGGCCACGAGGGCGCGCTCGTGCCGAAGCGGGCGCGGGCGCCGATGTCGCAGAAGGAGGTCGCGGAGCTGGAGGAGCGTCTGGCGGGCAAGGACCGGGAGCTGGAGGGGCTCAGGGCGGAGCTGGACACGTCGAGGGCGGAGGCGGAGCGGTGGGAGGCGGAGAAGACGCGGTGGGAGCAGGAGCTCGCGATGGCGGACGAGGACAAGGAGCGCTGGGAGCAAGATCGAGCGGCGTACGAGGAGGAGAAGGAGCGGCTGGACGCGGACATGGACGAGCTCGAGGCGCGGGTGAAGACGCTGGAGGCCGAGAAGGGCGAGCTGGAGCGGGAGCGGGAGTCCTGGGAGCAGGAGCGGGAACGCTGGGAGCAGGAGCTCGGGATCGCGGCTGTCGGCAAGGGCGACTCGGACCAACTCCAGCAGGAGCTGGCAGAAGAGCGGCGCGCACGCGCCAAGGAGAAAAGCGCTTTCGAGGAGGAGCGGGCGCAGTGGGAAGAGGAGAAGAACGCGTGGACCGTCGAACGGGCGAACATGGACATGGACCGCGAAGAGATCATGGAACGGGCCAGGGACGAAGTCGACGTCGCGCGCGAGCAACTTCGGGAACTCGTCCAGAGGCACTCTGTCCCGCTTTTCTCCAGGGAGAATAGCCTGGCGACTTACGCGGACGCGCTGGACAAGGCGCTCGCTTCCTCAACAGGATCGGCAGGCGCTGCAGAGGAGAAGAAAGCCCTGGAAGCCAAGCTTGCCCTCGAGGTGGAGAAGTCCGAGTCTCTGATATCTCAACTGGACGCTGCCCGTGCGGAGCTCAACGCGCTAGAGTCGAAGATCGAGGTATGCTGTACCGTGCTGCCACCTCGTCAGTCTAGCTTATCCGGCCTCCTTAGGACGGGTCCCTTGCGCCGTCGGAAAAGAACCCGTCCACGCCGTTGGTATTCGCCACGGATGCCGAGAGGATCATCTCCCTCCTGCAACCGCTATGGGCCAGTCTGCCCTCACCCGAGTCCCGCGCCACCAAGTTCAGCGGTGCCACACGTCCCTTCCGCACCGGCTCGCCTGGCGTCACTCGCGGTCCAGCCAGCCCAAGCATCAGCGAGATGGACGTTCGCTCGCTCAAGGGCCTTTATTCACCGAAAGTACCATCCGCGTCCCCGGCGGCCTCCCCCGACGGGACCACCAAGGAGCGCCTGTTCAGCGTCGAGGCGTTCGCGACGCGGGTGCAGGCGCTCATCCAGGACGACCGGGCGTTGATCGAACGTCTCATCCGGTTCGCGCAGGCGCACGACTTGCTCAAGAAAAACGCGGAGCGCGCGCAGAAACTTGCCGGGGACAGCAACGGCGCGCTGCAGACGTACCAGAGGCAGGTGGAGGCGCTCGAGAAGCGGGACGCCGACCTCAAGGTTCAGCTCGCCACCTTGTAAGCGTGATGTCCTCCGCCTGTGGTAGCATGTTTCTAACGGTCATCGCAGGCAACAGGATGTTCGCCAGCAGGACGAGGTGCTGGAGCGCGTGCTTACGGAGAAGCAGGAGCTGGAGATGTCCGCGGCGGAGCAGGCAGAAACGCTCCGCGAGCTGACCGAGGCCAACGCGTCGCTGTCAGGGCGGGTGCTGGCGCTCGGGGAGGAGCTCGCGGTGGCGACGCGGGAGCGCGAGGAGATACGCGGTGCTGGGGAGACTCAGGAGGGGCAGCGCATCGCGCTGTTGGAGGAGCTCAACAACGTGCAGACGGAGAACGGAATGCTGCGGCAGCAGCTGCGCGCAATGGGGAAGAAATGACCTCTGCTGGTTTCTGTTTCCGCTCCTCGTCTCACGCTCGGATCTATTTTGGCTCGCTGGTGTTTGGGATGCTCTGCGACTTGCTTTGTTGCTTGCCCTGTGTTTATGACCGCGCTCACATCTTATTTATCTGGATCAAATCTCTCCATCTCTCTCCCTCTTTTAGCACGATCTCTTGACCTCCCGCACTGTAGTATATCACATATATATAATGAACGATCAATAACGAATGTCAATGCACCGAAACAACGCCCCAAGGATGGTGGGGATAATAGCCCCGCGTATCATCATGTTTTCCAAAACAAATTGTAGGAAGCCCTCGTTGTCTAATGGTTATGACGTCAGACTTCTACGCTTGACGTGATCTGGAGGCTGTGGGTTCGAGTCCCACCGGGGGCTCTACTTTTTGTTGCTCGATTCCACCATAAACTATGAGCCTCTCGATTTCGAACCTTCAACCCATGATATGGACCTATGGTTTTTTGAATCTGGTAAACACCTATACATTCTGATCAGTATATTTATCTCTTTTTCTCTCGATTTTGTTCGACGGAGGTCCAACTTTCCAAGCTCTTTGTCGAGTCCCGACAGTGGCGGGTATTAGATGGAAGCGTGGGAAAGCAAAAGGTCGGCGAGTGTCACCGTTGTGTGCTTCCGACTCTCAGCCATACCTATCTTCTTACCTTCGTAAATAATGGGGCGTTGTTTTCTCTCATCACCGTAGTCCGCCATCTTCCAGCATCAAGAATACGTGCCGCTTTTTGATGGAAGCGTATCACCCGACAGCCCCTTCGTGTTGATCGAGACTGGGTGAAGAATCCCAACTTTCCCCTCAAGCAAAACCCCATCGGTCCGTCGTTTCTTGCTTTACCTATCGACTTGTCTGACTTCTGTCCTGTGAAACGCACAGATGAATCTCAGTTGACGCGTGCAGCGAACATATGGTCATCGTATCTCGAGCAAGCTCGACAGAGATCTCGTGGAAAGATGGAAGGGAGAGATGGACGGTATCCTCATCTTCGTACGGTTTCCTCTCTGCCTTCTTCTCATAGACGTGTTGAGACTGACATCACGACAGGCTGGGCTTTTCTCTGCTGTTGTGATGACGTTTATTGTCGAGACTTCAGCTTGACAACACGCAAGTCTCCGCTGACCTCCGATCCTCGTACGAGTCGTGGCCGTCCTCGGAAACACATCCGCGGCCAACGTAGGCGCCACCGTACCCATCGGAGCATCCACATCCGTCGCCGTTTCGCTCTGAATCAACTGCCTCTGAATCAACTGCCTCCTCTTCCCCCTCACCTGCGCTCTGGCCGCCACGCTCGTCTAACAATGGTCGCGCTCTTACCTCCAGAGCACCGAGCGACATGCCTCTCTCAACCAACGCGCCCGCGTTCGGACGTATTTTTCCCGTGGTGTGGACATATTTGGCGCAGACGTTCTGGTGGGCTGCATGCCCCTCAGGCTCCTCCTTCATTTCGCCGTCCTTCTCTTCATTGTCGGCCTTGTCATATCCGCATTTACGGTCCACAATGTCGTGGCCTACGTCAACCTGGCTGTGGCCATCCTCGCCGGTCTCGCATATGGACTCCTCACCTTCATCCCCGTGTTCGTGTATGCATGTCCGTACAAAACCCCCCTGTCCGACGTACTCCAGCGCGCCATGACTGCCGTCCATGCAACGCTAGGATACAAGTCCGGCGGTGTCGGGGCATGACGGAAGAAGCTCTGTTACAGAACAATCCCGCGAGTGGGCTCAAAATGGACAAGGATATTATCCAATGGACGATGGACGATGGACGCCTGGCCGAACGACCACGACCTCACGTCCGCGAACCTCGAGGCGCTCTTCGGCGCCCTTCCGGACGTGGTGCGACCTGTGCAGAAGAAGGGGCCGAGTCGAGGAGGCCACTGCCGTGGTGCAGACGCTGCTGTTCGACGGGGCGATGGTCGGGCACGAAGCTCCACGGGTGTTGCGGGTGTACGCAGGGAGGGTCAAGTCCGGCCCCATCCCTCCCTGGCAAATGGCGCGGGCCGAGTCGTGCTTGCGCGTCCTGCTACTCCTCACTAGGCTCGCGGGGAGCTCGCAGCCATTGGACCCCTTCTGAACGGGGATCGTCGAGCGTTGGCTCTACCCCGCGCTCGACGACGTGGTGCTGATATGGGAGTTTGGCCGCTTGGCGAAAACGCCACGGACATGCGGACCGCTGCGTGGAATTGCACGGCGCACCTCCTCGGCCTCGGGCTCCTCCTCCGTTGCTACCACGGACATCTGAAGACGGTCGAGACGAGTATAGCGGAGTCGTCGGCGGCATTCTCTCCGCGACCCACGATGCCGTGCGCGAGCTCCCCCGCGTTCGCAATCGGCTCGACGTCGTCATCCAGCCCTTCGTGACGACCATCGTCGGGTACGGGAAGAACGTGAATATCCCCAAGGACAGCCCATTGCAGATCATCGCGGATGAGCTCGTTGCGGACGCGGCGGACGACCCGAGCTTCAGGGACATCGACGACCTCAAGACGTTCGTGCAAACGCAGCTGGTGCTCTTTCCGAGTCAAAAGGCGGAGGAGGAGGACATATTCGCGGTCATGTCGGCGCCGCTTGATTGGGAGGAACGTTCGAAGTACGACGGGGAGGAGCGGGAGATTGTCGACGCGATGCAGGCCATGTTTGATCTTCCCAATGACAAGCCCCCCGGCGAGGACGAGGGGGCCACTGGCGAGAATCCTGCGGAAGATAACCTTCATCGTCGTGTCTCTCCTGTCCTTCCTTTCCTACCATTTCCCATAACGTCCAAAATCAACGGGCAAGGCCGATGTCCGCGAATCGTCCAGCCATGAGTCATGCATCCCTGGCGGCGCGTTCGCGTCATCCGCCTTCTTGAACACTGTACCCTCTTCCCATGGACAGCGCTCGACTACACCGTCTCCCAGACTCAAGTACTCAAGCCTCAGGTCGCCACCATTAGTGAGAATCCTCCGGAAGAACAGCTCCATCGGACTTCTTCTCCAGTCTTCACACCATCGTCTACCAACTCGATGGCAAGCATTCGTGACTCACCTAGCCACGAGCTCGAGCATCCCGACGCCATCGATTCATCGTCCCCTTCCCTAAGATCATCACCTTCTCATGGCCAGGACACCAGTACTCCTTCCCCTATACTCGAGCCGCTGGTCATCACCGACGAGCCCGTCGAGATTAGCGCGTTCGACGGACTTAGTTAAGCAAGGGTCACCGTCAAGCCTTCCGTCACTTCCTCTCTCGTCGATGTCTTCCTCGTGCCCTGCTAAAACCACATCGGGGGAACAAGACATACCCGAAAGCACGCGTCCGCGCCGCTCCGCGTTTGGGAAGTTCTACGATAGCCATCCCGAGGCGACTGCGATGATCGTGCGGCGGAATACTATGGCGCTGTTTGTGCGGGGGGTGGCGGAGGTAGCGGGGAGTTGGGAATACTGGAGGGTGGGGATGCCAGGGTGGAGGTGGGAGGTGGGTCGACGGATCTGTCATCGCGAGTAGAGGGAGACTAGGAACAACTCGCTGTGGGGGTGCCGATGCGGGAAATGTGCTCCGGTGTGGTACAGAGCGTGGGTCGTCGTGCGGTCGTCATAGGTCATAGTCAACAACGAAGGGGAGCTCCTGGGAGCCCGCAAGGGTTCGGGATCTGGATCGCGTTGGCGAGATGGCATGATCTAGTGTACGCTATCTCATCCGTTCATGTTCATTCAAATCTTCTGCTTGTGGTTACGCTTCTGCGGGTTGTGCCATCACTCTGTTCCTCGCGTTCTAGTCGACGAGTGTCTTATCACATATCTTCTTTTTTTGCGCCTGTCACTATGGTACAGTATTGAGTTGTATTTGTACCGGTGCCACTTGAGTGTCACACGCAGGTACGAAAGCGAGGGCCACAGTGGCGGAACAGGAATCCGACTTGACGCGCGGCGTGCGTCTCTTGTCTTCTCCAACCACCATGGTCCGCGAAGTCCAAACAGCCCGCATCAAGACAGCTCCTCTATGGGAACGCGACCGGTCGCCGTCAATCACTAAACCGACTACGTCACAAATAAAATGAAGAACCGAAAATCTCCCCGAGGATCAGGGATCTTCTCAGTGCCAGTGTGTCGCTTCCCGATTTCAGCGCATCGGGCTGATATTGTGACGCTTCTTCTCCGACCGAGCTTCAAACGCGCCGAGAACGTGGGGGTCTTCCCTTCTTTGGGCTTGCGAACAAAATTAGGAACAAGCTCGACGTCGAATGATAGGAATTGGAAGACATGAGCGGGCCCGGGGTTCTGATGTTTGCGCCTGTGCGTTTCACTTCTTTTTTTTCGAATGCGCGGCCGCAGATCCTCAGATCCAGACGTTAGTCCGGCCTTCTTCCTGTGCCACCGCGACGGCCATTCATATATATATATAAGCTCCTACAACCCGACAGCCCGCAACTGAATTACCTGCGGCGGACGGGTCCTATCGTGGCCGCCTCGAAATACATACCGCGGGTGATGGGCGTAAGTACTCCACCAATTGTTTTTTGGGCTGGTGGTTTGTCGTAGACGCACTGACGGGCTGATCAGATAACGTCAAAGCGTAGGAAGATGGATCGGTGTGATAGGACAAACCCCTTAAACTGAAAATGGAGGCGGAGGCGCTCACGACGTGCCACTGACAATCGCCCAGGCAATCACGGTGCGCGTTGTATAAAACTGAATGTACGATCGACCCTCACTATCGCCTCGGTCGGTAAGCCGGGCAGGAGGCGTCTAATGATGTCTTCAGATCCCCATACCTCGATTCTCGTTGTGTAAATCCTGCCGTTGCTTCTAACGAAAATAAATCATACGATAGGCGCCACATGCTAAACGACGCCTTCCTCCTCACCCTCAGTGCCCCAGTTTACTTCCAACAACCTGAAGGGACATCCAAGTACAATCCTATCCCTTTCTCCTGGTTTCGCACACGTGTTACACATGGCATCGTACAGTTTCCGCTGGTCGCAGGAGATTCGGACACGTTCTCTGGTTGACGCCCAGGCTGCCAGTGCTTCCAGTGAATTAACGAATGGTGCGTTCCCTTGTTTTTCCGCCACGAAATCAGGAACCTGTTCGAGACACAGCTCCTTAATTCCCGCGAAATGCTCGTCGTCTCCGCTGGTCTTCTCCGCTAGCAGCGCCGCCAGACCGAACGTTGCCGCTCCCCTCGGAAGGATCAATTGTACTGCGCTTTGTCTTGCGAAAACGCGCCACTTGGAGGCGTCCGCGAAATTGGGATGGGAGATGTACACCGCCGTAAGATGGAGTGTGGCAATACTGTTGACGATGTCGAAGGGTAGATCTCCTGAGTGGTCAATCTTGAATACGAGGCAGGGCTGTTTGGGACGGAGTAAAGCATCCTGGAAGTTGCAGCCTGGGGTTGCGGAAGTTTCTCCAAGCGAGAATACGGTACGAACGGCGATACCTTCAGGCTGGTTGCGCTCCGCGTCCTTGGCGACTGACACCCGCAAAGCGACACCTTTCTCCTTGGGCCAGGTTCCGAAGCAGTTGCTGCATCTTCCGGATATGAAATCTTGAAAGGTGCCATACTTCCCCTTCCCCTTCCAATCGTAATAATCGAGAGTACAGTCGTGGCGGAAACATTGACAAGATTTGGGCTCGCTTGAAGGTGGACTTTTGACTCGATGGCCGCGCCGCGCCGTCGCGTCCCAATGTACAGATTCTTCATTATCCATGAGCAAAAGTACGTTGAGAGGGTCTATTTTCTCCATACTTGAGAGCTGCTCGCGTTCATTGAAGTATCTGCTGAATGAGGAGCGAGCCTGGCTCAGTGGGATGGAAATGTGAGGACTGAGACATCATGAGCGACGTCGCTTCATATTATATCATTGACCGCGGGTTGTACTGGGACAAAAAGAAACAACGCGCTGTCGCCATATTCAACTGGCACTCGCTTGTCTGCCGAAATGGTAGAGCAATGAGTAGAAGTGGCACCGGCAGCCTGGTGCCTCCCGGCGCCTGACGGAACGGGCCTATGCCGAGGATGACGCCGGCCTACGCCGACTACGCCGACCCCGATTCACGTAACACGCACAGCCGCAGGCCGCGTCCCCTGAGTGCCACCACCAGTTGGCAGTGGCAGTTCATCACAACTGCCACAATCCTGCTACATTTTCATCATGGACTATCGTGAGTGGGCGTGTACCTGACCTTTTGCTGCCGCTTTTGACACTAGTCTAATTATCAGAAACCGGGAATCGTACACTGTATCCACCTGGACATCCCGCGCACCGCCAGGGTGGATCTCGAGGTCTGCTAAGCCCATGATAAACACTAGTGCCCTCACTAACACGGGATACGGTGCCCAGCCTACAACGATTCCTCCGACAGATTCTGGGCCATGTATCTTGCCGACGCGGAGAAATACGATGTAGCGATGACAGAGAGCATGAAGGGCGACACGGATGGGATGTTAATCTTCGTGCGTGGATCGTTATCGTAATGGATCTGACTGCTGACATAATATCGCAGACGGGTCTGTTCGCTGCCACAGTCGCCGCGTTCATCATCGAGTTTTACAAAAAGCTCAATCCCGACTCTGGAGACGACACTGTCACCCTACTTTCGGGAATTGCCCAACAAGTTGCATCTGTTTCGAATGGTAGTACCCAAGCATTGGCTGCACCCCCAGGCCCCTTCCACACTCCCGCATACGCTGTGCGACTCAACTCTCTCTGGTTTATCAGTCTGTTTCTCAGCTTGGCTGTGGCTCTCTCGTCGACGCTTGTACAGCAGTGGTCTCGACGGTATCTCCACGCTGCTCGGAGACGCGGTCCTCCGCATAAGCGTGGCCCCATGCATTCCATTCTTCTCAGCGGAATGAAACAGTTCCGGATTGAGCAAACTGTTGAGGTTATGATTGGGCTTCTTCACATCTCTGTCTTCCTTTTTCTTATCGGACTTGTCGACCTCTTGTTTGTCATCAACCCAACAGTTGCACACACAGTTCTTCCCTTTGTGATTGCTGGGGGGGTGGTATACTTGGTTCTGACTTTGCTGCCCCTTGTGTACGTCTCATCCCCATACGACACACCTATAACTCAAATTATTCGAATTATGTTTGCATGCTTTAAATTCCTGCTATGGGTGTTCCTGCTGGCTATGAGAAAATTTTCACGAGCTGTGTTTTCGTGGCACCCACTCCTTATCAATCTGATCAGCTGGCAAAATCGTCGATGGTTGAGTGACTATCAGAAGTGGCTTTCATCCCACCTTTATCAATCACGGAAGAATGTACTTGAGGATATGGTTGAATCACGGGAGTCTGGAGAGTGTGAGAAATATGCTCTTCATCTTACCCTCAAATTACTAGATGAAGACTGGGAAGTCGAAGAATTTCTAGCCTGCTTGCCAGGCTTGCTTAAGAGCTTGCCTACCACAATCTATGCCCCAAGTATCATGGCATATCTGATCTGTCACCAGGATCTGATACCTCGCATACAAAATCTTCTACATGCCTGTCTAGAACGTCAGCCCCTTGTCCCAGCAAATATAGTTTCTCGGCGTCTCTCAGTTATTGGAGATGCATTTTCGCTGGTGCATCACCATGTCATGCAATCCCCAGAATGTATTGCTATTCTCAATGCAACAAACAGCTGGGATTCAACTATATTTGCCATACAGAATACCATAGTGGATATGGTTGGCAGGCTCAATAACTATTATAGAGGACGGATCTCTCGACCTCGCCTACTGGCTGTTTCAGCTGCACTAGCGCAATTGAGAGATCATGCCATGAGAACTCTCTTATGCCGACCAGCTCAGAGATATATCGAGGAACCCTCACCTCTCCATGCATCCCGCATTGTGATGGTTCTTGCAGATGCTGGCTGCCGCCCCTTCAGTCGTGATATGAATTTGCCTCAAGTATATCATACCCTCCAATGGACTCCTATAAATAGGGTGCCATTACCATATCATGCAGCAGAAGAAATGCATTTACAGTTAATCCAACGGGCTGGGATTCTATGCAATATAAATACCTTTGTCCGTGAAACATGGGAGATACTCACCAAACCTGATCGGATGTCTAATGATCCCCACTTTGAACTTGAACCTGAGCTGGCATCCCAAGAGGACTACGATGTGATTGTCGATACCTTGCATATCCTTGTCGACACCCTGAACCTCTACTATAAGCTTGATACAGATATGCTATGGCTAGATGCAGTGGATGAATTTGCCATGATATGGGAAGAACTTGTGCAGAAGAAGGTTTACCTAACTGAAACTCACCCTCATAACAAGGACGAGGAAGACCCCTTCAAGAATGTCCGTCTGGCTGAATTCTTCTCAGGGCTGCGTTACATTGCCAGGAAGATTCTTCCACATTCCACCGCCGCCTTTGCTTCCCGGGAGCTCAGATGCCCGCTTCCCAAACCTACACCATCCGAGATCGAGTTCTTCGCGAGTGCCGCAACCACGACGATTCGGCTGACCGCAGGTATCGAAGATCAGCAGCAGCCAGCGTTGGACAAGCTTACACAAGATGGAGAAGAAGGTCAGTTCGCTAGGCTCTCTTTCGTGTCAGTCATGTTCATATCTTTGTTCAGGTGTAGCGAACGACGGGAAGAAAGATGCCGAACTCGAAAGTAGGAAGGTTGGAGTTGTCGTGATCCCTCGCGACTCCGAGGACGTGATGATTGAAGCGTTGGAAAGATCGATGGATTTATGCTCCGGATGAATATGTATTCTACGATAGTTCCTTTAAAAAGACGGGCATCAGTTTGGAATTTCATAGTACCAGATGGAGAAAAGCGTACCGTGCCGGCGGTGACTGGTAGACGTGAGAAGATAATATGCGACTAAGAAGACGTGTCCAGCACGAAAGCAAAACCACACAGGATACAGAGCACCACAGGTAGGTTGGGGCAGAGAGAGAAAGCTGAATATCGCGCCCAAATCGCGCTCGGAGAAATCTAGAATCACCTCTTCAGTTGAGTTGGCAGGTCGTGACGTCGTCGACAAACGCCTTTTGTTGCTGCGAACTTACATGTCCGTGTAGCACGCTCAGACTCCAGAAACGCACTTGCTCTCGAGATGGCGACCCCTTCGGATGTTCCGTAGAGCCATGGTTTGTAGATTTTTGCACGCTCACGATGAATTTGAGAAGTCAATTGTTGACTGAAGACGGTGACCGCGCGGGCAAGGCTGAACGTGGGAAAGTTAGAAGTCTTCCTCCGCGCACAACTGCACGCGGACTGCATGTCCACTAGTGCGGTCATCATCTGTCCTCCGGCTGTCCCCCTTCTTGTCTTCACTCCAATCCTCTCCGTCCCATCTCAGTTACCAACGATATAGCAGCATATTGACGCATTGATGGAAATAAACGCCTGATCGCCTCCTCTGCGTTGGCCAAGAATCTCACAAGTGGAACAACAAATTCTCATCGGTGCGTCCGAGTCGTTCTCTATCTCTGTCTATCTCTGTTCCCTGCATGAGCTCAATCCGATTTATCTACCATTCAGATAGCCTTGCTTTGCGCACTCCACGAAGATATAATGAATGGTTTCGGTCGCACGAACGGTGCTCGACAACGGCCTCTTGGAGAAACGGACGGGGTCGTGGACGGACTCGGATCTCCTGATTTATGTGCGTCTCTCTCTTTCCCCTCCCACCGACGTATGGCACTGGTACTGCCATACGCCAGTTTGTTTTCATTCGTGGTGACGAACTCAATCGCTATCGAGACGTACAGCGTCTTGGCCGATACCTCACCTACGCACCCAATGTGGCCGCCTCAACTATACCTCCCTCTTCTTCACTCCGCAACTACCGCCACCCCTGGACATGGTCTATCGATATCCCTCATAGCGGAGAACGTCACGCGTCCCTCAAGCGGGTTTCATGTTTCAATATACCTTACGACGACAGGATGAGTTTCAACCACATCTTCCTTATCCTTTCCCTCGCTTTCCTCACCATCATCTTCCTCGGGTCCTCCTCCTCGCCGGTACACCTACGTCCGCCTGGTTCTGGCTATTTTTGCGGGCATTACACCCGGATTCCTCACATCGGTACCCCGCGTTCGCGTCCATCTTCACAAAGGCATGCAAGACCGGCCCAACACGATTTCGCCTCTTATCACGGGCATCTCCTATATTGCAGATGAAGAACCCTCCAGCACAACATCACGGACCAACTCGGGAAGACGAACGATCAGGATTCGGCGAACGCAAGCCCAAGGAACCTGCTCGATGCGCTCCTGCGTGGCTCACCCTGTGCGGAAGAAGTTGCTCGTCGAGCCATCGAGGAGTTGGTCGCGGTCGTGGACAAGACTGCGCGGTCTGCCAAGGAGAGTTCGGCGAAGACATCATACTCAGACTCCTTCTTTTCGACCGCCTCGAGCACCGAAGTTCACGATGGACTTCGCGCATTCGCCAGTGGCGCTCTCCCACCCTATGTCGCGCGCAAGCTCTTCCGCATCCACGACTGGCTCAACAGCGTCCAGCCCTACACGACGTCCACATGTTCAAGGACAGTCTGCGTAGGTCACCGGCGATGAACACGCCTCGGACCTTAAGACAATCCGAGCTTCATGAACGTCGACGATCTCTGGCCCTACATTCGTTCAGCCGGATATATTCTAGTTCACCACGGGGACCTTCCCCACCCGCAAAATGGCTTTTCTTCCAGGCCGAAACTCGGACGAGGAGGCGGGATATATACTATACGTAGTGGAAGCCACGCTACTTCTCGCTGGTAGACCCCTCGGCGAGCCGGCCATTGGCGAGATTCCATTCCGCGGATACATCGTCGGGACTTACCTGTTTCATCCTTTCTATCGACTTCCACGGCACCCATAGAATCACCGGCGAAGGCCCGTATCTTCTTCACGCTCGCCTCGACTTCAATCCCAACCATGACCACCCGTCCTCTGGCTCCTTCAACTCCCCATTCTCTCCCTTCGGATAGAGCACAAGTGTGTCGTAACCTACAAGTTTGGCCGCCGCCCGCGACAAGCACAGGTGTACGTCATACTCCACCCCTCCCGGCGCCACAACTCGTCTCTTTCCCTTAAGAGTCTTTTCAACGCCGCTTTGGAGGAGCCACAGGTCGAGGAGGAATCTCCCGAGGAAATGCGTCCACATCGTACCGCGTTCAAGAGAGTATTTCCATAATCGGCTATCGAAGGCGGCGACGAGCGGGGGAGTCTAGTGGATATGTCAACCCAAACAAAGGAAGACGGCATTCTTCTCTGTGTGCGTTTTCTTCTCTGTTTTTCTCATCGAGGTGTAAAACTGACATCGCTATAGGCCGGCCTCTCTTCGGCTGTAGCGATATTCATCGAAGAGACCTACACGCTCCCCTAGCCTGATAGCGTGTACGTACACGTCGTGACACCACAGTACCCTCGAGACAAGACACGTCCATCGCCGTATCACACTGGATCAACTGTTTGTGGCTCAGCAGCTCCTCCCCGGCCACGTCTTTGCCTGGTCCAATAATGATCACGCAAGCTCCTCCAGGACACCGGGCGGTCTCTCTCACCTAATAGAGCCGCGTTCGGACATACCTTGCGCATGTCATGGAAAGCCTCGCCCCGGTTTCGTTTCAACGCCTTTCTGTCCTCCGAGTTATTCGCGTTCAACATTGTCGCGTACGTCAACTCGGCGGTGAGGCCGACCATCTCCATGTGGTTCTTCACCCTGACCGAACGGAAATCGTCGGGCGCTGCCTCTACCGCACCCGATGACCTGGCACTCCTGCGGGAATTTGTCGAACACAACATACATATGCGGCGCGCGCTACCGGGGGCATCCAAAGATCGGCGAGGCCATGCTCGTAGACTCCAGGCGCATTCTTTCCCGCCAACCTCGAGAACGGGAAGAATGTTCATATCGCCAAGGATGAACCGCTGCAGGTCATCGCCGAGAAGCTTGCCGCGGGCGACCCGAACTTCAGCGACATCGATGGGCTGAAGACATCCGTGCGGACGCACCTCGCCACGTCAAGGTCGGGTACTACATGTACCGACCACGACCGTCCGCGAGGCGACGCTCTTTCCGGATCGGAGGGCGGAGGGGAGGATTCGTTCGAGATGGCGTTGGTACCGGTGAGCTGGGAGGAGCTCTCCAAGTACAGCGGGGCGGAGCCGGAGATTGTGGACGCGATGAAACTACCAACTTTACCACTGAGGAGCCCTTCGACGAGGACGAGCCGGCCGCTGGAGAGGAAGAACCCTGTGGGTGAGACGTTCGTCAGGATCCTTCGATCCTGCCCTCCGCACCATCAACCACAAAATCAACGGGGAAGGCCATCGTCCACGAGTCGCCCGGCCATGAGCCTCGCCATCCCGACGTCGCATCCGCGTCTTCCACCTCCTTGGGTTCTAGGGCCTTTTTTCCGCGGCCAGGACACGAACCCAGCATCTCTTATGCTCGCATCACTGGTAAGAACTCTTTGGAGGACTAAGTTTATCGAAGTTCTTCTCCTGTCACATCATCGTCGAGGCAGTTAACAGTGAAGGCGAGTGCCAATAGCATACCCAATATTAGCTCGAAGACCCCGACGCCTCTCCCACACCTTCCGGCTCCTTGGACTCCTCTTCCTCCTCCTCTTGCCAAGACCCGTGCTCGAACTGGTCAGTGGCGAGTCCTATGGCGGAGAATTACGTATACCCTTCAAGCAGCAAGCTCTATCTCGCGCATGGCGCGGACGGACTCTTTACAGACTACCTTCCCTTGCTACTTCGTTCTCCCTCATCTGCATCGGGTCATCCCCTCTTCACTGTCGGCCTCGTTACGCTCGAGTTTACATCTCACAACGTCAACAACCAGGCCATCCTCGCAGGTCTTTCGCATGGATTTGTCACGCTTCCACCTGTATGCGTTGTGCACTCGTCCCCGTACAAAAGCACTCGCAAACACAACACGCTTCAGCGACTTCATCGCCATCCACCGGAATCACGTACTGCGCGACAAATCGGATGTCGTGGGCCTCGTGCCCAACAGGTGAGGACGAGGCAGGGTGGAAGACATCCCTGACCCCTCAGAAAGCCAGGACAGGTTGGGGTGTGTGGCGTTCGAACTTCGACAGACCAACACAGATGCTGTCCCGGTTTTGTTCGGCGATGCTCCATCTATGTACGTACGGGCTACTTATTGATTCGGTCGAACAGTTGCGTCAATGTCAAAGATTTTTCTTGCGCATGCTATGTATTTGCAGTCCTTTCGTTCCTGCGTATACAACGTCGAGCGGGCCTGCATGCACTGGTTCTAAACCACGCCTATGATGTGCCATGAGCGCGACACCACCTCCTCTATCGAGCAGATATCACCGACATCATCGACAGGGCGAAACTCGACCATCGCCATCGCCATCACCAGCGCACCAACCAGTTCTCCTCCCATCGTGTAGCGTACCATCCACGATCAACGGATCTTTTCAGACCACCACGAGCCATCCCGCGCCGGCGACTCCCCGCCGCTTCCGGGGCCTTCATCGTCATTTATTCAAACTTCATCCACAAACCTCCCGCGGCCGAAGGCTATGCCAACTCTAGGAGAGCAGTGTCCACTGCGCACGCATATCCAGTGGTTGGGCGAGCGCAATGCGGTTCTTCCCATCCAATCTATTGGCAAACTGCACCATAGAGAGGAACTGCAACGCGCGGGAAGATGACGGAGATAGAGAGAAGTGGAGAGGGCGCTCACAACGCACGCTCGTGTTGAGGTGGGACAGTAGGGTGGGGAGGATGTCGACGAGCATGACGGGGAACCGATGGGTAGGGTCGCGTCGGACCACTTCTAAAACGCCGAGCGGGGTGTTCTGAGGACGGCGGTGGGCGTGAGGTGGGGGTTGTCGCGTGGGTGCGTAAGTAGGGAGGCGTTGTGGGGCACGGCGACGGTACAATGGCAATGTTGAACCAGCAGGTATGCGCGCGCGAGGGGGTCCCGTATTTCGAGCCGTTCGCTGGTTCTCCACCGTGCGGAGCGCGTCGATTGCATATGGTTGCAACACCTAGCAGGACCATCTTCAAGCACGCCGGACTCGAAGTCTGTCGTTCCCGCTCGTACAGTGTGCATTCGTCCTCCACAACGAGAAATGTCGTCACAGGTGTGATTAGCGATGGTAGCATTGGATTGCGAGCGGGAGGCGGCGGGCGCACGCGACGACGCCGACGCAGACGGGTTCCCATGACTCCGGGATCGCGTCGACATCCACGGTGTTTAGTATTTATTTCGTCCAGGGCGCACCCATGCTCTGCCAGAAACGCGTCGAGGGATGTACGTGGGACGCGCCTGCATATCTAGTTGGACGACTGGGATGGCGGGCGCGGGTACTAAGTATGAGCACCTGAGCGAGAGCAGGTTGGAATCCGAGGCGTGGCTGATGCCTCTGTGACGACGGCCGCGACGTAGGATTCGGGGTGGCTACGACGCATAGTGTTCGTGCTGAGGGATCGTTAGGAGATCGACGACGCCGACGCGGAGCGTCCTGATGAGGCGTGGGAAAGCAATGTATTTCTCTTCTTACTCTTCTCCTCAGGACCTCAAGGCCTCATCAACGTATCGTTCTCCTGTCATCGCCATCTCTTACATTGGCTTACCGTCACCCCCCACCATCCTCCAGCGACAAGAACACGCGCCTCCTTGTGATGGAAACACATTTCTCGAAGTCTTCCCGTGCTGATCGAAGAATCTCACCGGAAACTCATCCAAGTCGGTGTGTGCCGGCAGTATCCTGATTTTGTTTCTTCCACGAGCTGACGTTGACTCATGTTCTACTCGGTCACTGTCAGGCATCAGTGAACGTATCCCGTGAAACGTGGCGTATCACGCTGGTTACGCAGGCGAGTTCGACTTGAAGACAACATCCTGGAGAGGTGGTGTTACGGAAGATGTCCTGGCTTCAGTACGGGTTTCCCTTTCTTTTTTCTCTCACGCACATATAAGACTAACATTCTTAATTGCAGAACGGTCCCATCTCTTTCACTGCGTTGCTATCAAGACGTACAGGCACTCCCAGCCCGAGAACACGCAGGCTCCACACGCAAAGTTCGCGGCCGCGGTCGAGGATACCTCTGTCGGCCTCCATTTTTCTTCAGATCATTTGTCTCTAGATCGTCGCCCTCTTTCCCCCTCACCCGACCTATTGCTACCGTCGTATATGGCCCCCCAAAGTTTGTACAGAGTATTGGACGACCCGGATCCTGCAAGCGGCGAGCTCATGTTCAAATATCCCTTGCCTGTACCCGACGTGGATACGTCCTTTTTGGACACCTCCCCATTCCTCCGTCGTTGTTTCATCATCAACTGTGTCGTCTTTTGGTTTACGGTCCACAACATCGCCACATACCTCAATTTGACCATAACCACTTTCAAAGACATCACAAGGAGCTCTTGCGAACATCTGCCAAGCCCTAACCAAGGCTCCTCCTTCACCACTACCCCCTACAAGCTCCATATCGACATACCGCACCGGCTGGTGGCGCCCTTCCGCACTCCGTCGCTCTCGCAAGCTCTTCGGTGTGCACGGGTGGCTCAACATCACCCAGCCCTACCTGACCACCCGCATCTTCAGGGACAGTCCACTGCAGGCCATCGCCACGGGGCTCGCCTCGGTCTTTATGGACAATTGATGGACGCCAACGACCTGCGAGCGAGCGTAGCCACCACCTCACGACGAGGACCTTCTCCGTCCGCGATGTGGCAATCGTTCTAGAGCGCAAGTTGGACGAGGAGGCGGAGAAGGAGATTATGAGCTCATCGGGAGCCACGTCGTTTCTACATTCTCGTTCAAGAGCTCCTCAGCGAACACCTTAACGAGCATCTTCATCGGGACTCTTCTGTTTTCCCCTTTCCACCCCCAGGCATTGGCATTCACTTTACGCTCGCATTGACCTCGAGTCCAACGTTGACCACCCACTCTCCGACTCTTCGAGCTCCACATTCTCTCCGCAAATCTCCGTCAACCTTTTCGTACGCGTTGTGGCCTCCCTCGAATGAAACACCTTCGCCCTCATCCTAGGCGCCACAGGACCCTCGGAACAATCTACATACATCACCATTAGACATGTCACACTGGATCAACTGCTAGCAGCTCATTCTCCCCACCTGCGCCGCCAATGGTCACGCAAGTACCTCCAGAACGCACAAACCTCTCACCCATCGGGGCTGCGCTCAGACGTCGTGGAGAAAATCGGCACATGAATTTTCAGGGATTGCACGCCGTTTTATTCATCTGTCTTCCCCTTCCATCATCGTTCGATCCGCATTCATCATCGTCGCCTACATCAATTTTGGCGGTGGCTGTCCTCAAAAGGCCTTGCATACGGTTCCCGTACCTTGAACGAACAGAAATCCCCGGAACGCGCTCGACGACCTGGCGGGATCCGTCGAAGACAACATAGGCATGTGGCGGACGGTGTGGTCCACCTGCTCGTGCGGGAACTCGTCCACACCCTCGTCCTTCAGCCGTTCGTGATGATCTTCGTCGAAAACGGGAAGAACATCCCCATCCCCAAGGACAGCCGTTGGAGAACCTTGCCGACGAGTTCGCCGCGATACGGTCATGAACGTAAGGAGACGAACGGCGAAAGAGTGTAGAATACGGGTGTATACACCTTCTTCCAAGCTCCCAATGGCTCTTGTGTCCGTGTGTGTGGTCTTTTCCGGTTATCATGCAACGAAATGTGTGCGGTGTCGAAGTGTGTCGCAAACTCGCAACTATATAGCCGATGCTGTGACGGAAGGTGTTCAAAATCTTCACCTCACGCTAACTTGCAGTAAGTTGAACATGTAGATCCCGTCGTCAACCTCGTGCCGTGTTCGACGCAAGGTAGGTCACATATCCATACCTGCAAGCACCAGTATGTCCACGCTCAGAGCGAGCGAAAGGAAGAAGAAGAAAAAACAGACGCATACATCCCCCCTCCTCGCCAAAACGTCCTCCTGCCTCACGCCTCGTACATCGGCGGGGCCTCTCCCTCCCCAACCGCGCCCTGTCCCAGCCCCGGTCCCTGCAACCGCGCCAGCATCCCATTCAACCTCCTCACCAGCCCCGGAAGCGCAGCGACGTCGATCTCGCCTTCTCCCTCTTCGTCTTCCCCGGCCCGTGCACCCCCCCTCCCCTCCTCCGCACCGCTTGCGCTCGCGTTCCCCCCGTCCCCGCCGCTCCCGGTCGACGAGCTTGAGCCCTCCCCGCCTTCCCCGCCTCCCCGCCCCTTCCCGCCCCTCATCCCCGCCGCCCCCTCCTGCGCCCGCGCGAGCAAAAACGGCTCGACCGCGCCCACACCGAGCCCCATCGACACCGACCCCGTCCGCGCCTGCCTGTATCGATACGGGTGCGCCGGCGCCGGCGCCGGCCCTGCGCTCCCTCGCGTCCCCCGCCGTCGCCGGACGACGCAAAAGGCGCAAAGGGCGAGGAGCGCGACGGCCGCGACGCCCCCCGCGACGCCCCCCGCGATCGCACCTGTGTCTGTGTGAGCGGACGCGTGGGCGGAGGACGTGTCGTTCGGGACGCGGGCCGTAGGGGTTGGACCCGGGTGTGAAGAGGTGGTATTTCTGCGAGGCGGGACGAGTGAACAGATTAGGCCAGGGAGGGAGCACAGAGGGGGGGGGGGGGGGGGGGGGCGTACGCACGTGGAAGCCTCGTCCGCGGGCGCGATGGCGAACGCGGCGTTGAGGACGTCGATGGCGGCGGACTGGCCCCAGGCGAGGACTTGCGTCGCGGGGGGACCGATCCAGCTCGAGGAGTACTCCGTGCTCCCGGGCGCGGCCGCGAGGTCGACGAGCGCGTTGTACTAGATGGCGCAAGCGGCGCGGCAGAAAATTCAAGATGAGGATACGTATATGTGTTTTTTGCATGAGGCGCAAGAGGGGATGGCGTGGACGGGGACGGTGGGGACGGACCTGCACGGTGATGTACCCCTCGATCAACGCCGTCAGCGGCGCGTTGGCCGTCCCGAGCCGGCGCCGGAGCTCGTTCAGCGAGCGCACGAAGATCGCTTGTTGGGGTGGAGGTCGGGAGGTCGGTCGAACATATGTCAGCACGACGCTATTCTTGGAGAAAGAGGCCAGAAGACGGACGGCACCTTTCCACCCGCTCCCGAACGAGTCCGACGACGGATCTTGCGGCGTGCCCGCGTCTGCGATGCCCAGTCAATTCTCCCGAATGTCCGGTGCGGATGCCGTGGCCGTCGCCACACGACGACGACGACGACGACGACGACAGGGACAAGAGGGCTCGCGCGCACCTTCCAAATTGATCCCATCTGACCGCGTCCATCCTGGGAACTCGATCGTCGACACCGCCAGCGCTTCTACCCTACGCACGCGCGCCCACACCACACCGAATCAGCATCGTGCGCAGAGTCCTCCCAGGCGCCCCCTCCAGCAGCCGGCCGCAGGGGGGATTGAACCCAGAAACCTCAAAACGGACGAGGGAAAGACTCACACGTCCCACCACGACGCGTTGCCGACCGCGGCCCACACCGCGAGCCCCTCGAGCCAAAACGCGGAGTTGTACGTGAGCGCCTCGCTGCCGGTCGTGATCGCGCACACGGTGAGGTCGAAGGTGTCGAGAACGATGGTGCGGTTGTACATGTGGTTGTAGACGAAGGCCGCGGAGAGTTCGGCGGCGACGGCGTATTGGCTGTCGTTGGTCGCTTCGTACAGGTACGCCGAGAGGCTGTTTTTTTTAGTTGAAGTGGGGGTGAGGAGGGAGGGAAGGGAGGGCACGTACGCCATGAAGGGTCTGGGAGGAGGGATGAGGGTGAGAGAGCGGAGGAGGGCGATCGAAGGCGGAGACCCACCCCACCGACTCGCCGTTCACGAGCGTATTCGTCGGACTGTCCACAAGCTATCCGATCCAAACCCACATTCCTCAGCACCGAATCCCAAAAAAGGGGCCCCACAGAACGGACGCACCCAAAACACCCCGCCCGCTGTCGTCGCTGTCCCACCCCCATCCCATCAGCTTTCGAGTTCGGGCCCTTCAAACCCGACGCCGAGGGAAGGAAGAGAAACACGCACCGCCCTCGCACTGTCCCTCGAACTTGAGCGTCCGACTCGGATGCGACCCGTTCGCCGCGTCCGCGACGGTGACCATCGCCTCGCTCGTGTCGTTCCAGACGGATTTCGCGATGTCGAGGAGGTAGCCCTGGTCGTACGCGCGGTACGCGTAGAGCGCGGCGAGGCCCCATTGGCTGTTTTCGAGAGGCGAGGCGAGATGAGGAGACGGGAAGAGGTGTGTGCATCAGAAGGGGCGAACGTCGGTGCAGAATAGGAGGAGGGGGCAGGACGTACACGTTGTCGCTGCTCAGACGCTGAAAACGTCGAACGTCCACCGTGGTCGAGTCAATGTTCGACAGGACTTCTCATTTACAAAAATCCATTTAGGAGAAGAAATCGGTCACACACCCTGGTGGTAGCGCGTCGACGGATGAATAAGCATTGAATGCGAAAAGGAAATCTCAGAAGGAAAAGGGGAGAGATAAACGCACGTGGTCGCGTCGTAAAATCCCGTATGCGTCCGTTGGAACAGGAGCAGGTTGTTCGTCGCCACGGACTCGTGGCTCGCATTCCCGGAGAGGTAGTCGTGCAGCGCGAGCGCGCAGATCAGGTTCGCGGATTGGGGCAAGTTGAGCGCTGTGGGGGACGAAGATGGGGGATGGGATGGGATGGGATGGGATGGGATGGGATGGGATGGGATGGGATGGGATGGGATGGGATGGGATGGGATGGGATGCGGTGAGATGAGGATAAAGACGGAAGTCACCAGGGGACCATGGCACGCACCGTCGATGCTCCCGTTCGACGGGTTGAACAACGGCGTCAACACGCCGATCGCCGCGTCTGCCTGCGCCAGCCGTGTCCCGCGCGGGACGTCCGACGTCGGTTTCTGGCAGGGAGGGGGGGGGGAGTCAGCGACTCGGCATGGGACTCCGGCGCGGGGGGGGGTACTCGGTGGATCGATGGATCAGTGATGCGTGGGACATCCGGTGTGAAAGCGAACGACATCGATGCAGACGATGGAGATGCAGATGCAGATGGGAGATGCGGACACGTGGATGGAGATCAAGTGATCGTGAAGATGTGGTCGTCGGACAGGATACCTCCGTCGAGCCTCCAAAAGAAACTCAGCGAGGGAGGGTGATCGGAGAGAGGGAGAGACTAGAGAAGGGGGCCCGTCCTCGGACTCGGACTCGAACTCGGAAAAGGGTAAAGCAAGGAACCGTGCTTACCCGCCACCCCCCCGGCACCGCCGGCACCTGCACCCCGTCCCTGCTCTCGAGCCTGCCCACCGACGCCGTCCGCGCATCAGCGTGAGCGCGAACGCCGAGGCCCCACCCACCGGCGCTCGCATCGGGCCCGGCACAGAGGAGGACAAAGGCCAGAGCGACGAGCGCTTTCATGATTCGGAACGGTCGACGGAACGGGAGGAAGCAAAGCGAGAGCGAGAGGCAGAGAGGGTTGGGGGTTGAGGGGAGTTTCATGATCAGCTGGAGGCGTGCCGGTGAGCAGTGGTGGTGGTATGCCATCATGGCCCAGGTGAATATGTCGAGTAGCACCTGCGGGGAACCGTTCGAGCGGTGTAAAATTGCGTGCTATGTCGACGAGAAGCAAAGGCAAAGGCAAAGGCAGAGTCGACGTCCGTGAAGACGAGGTAGTCAGTTGGGGGGGGAGAGCAGACAAAGAGAGAGTTACGGGCAAAGAGCGTGTGATGTTGCGACGGCACCTAGCACTACTAGTACTACTAGGGTCCGTGGGCGACGTTGTCAAGTGCGCAGCCCCCATCGCCCATCAACGCACCGCATCCCGGACCCACCTCTGAACTTGGGGCATTTCTGGGAAAGGACGAAGCCTCGGATGGACTACTACTACTAGTAGCCGCCGGGACAGTGGTCCTTAGGGATGTCTGACATTGGCCGCCGCCGTGATCGCAGCGAGCGGCCCGGGGACGGTCCGTCATTGGAGGTCACACGCTTATGTAAGAAGGGGAGGACTCTCCCTCAATCGTAAGACTGGGTACGAGCCTAATCTCGACACATCCTCCCGTACTCCCGTAAGTTACTTATATTCGGGCCATCCGCCATTCACAAAAGCAGAAAAAAGATCCATGAATTCCAAGTCAGTCCAATGCAACGCAATCCAAAATACAATGTCCCTCTCGTTCTAAGTATCCCCCCCACCTTTTCGTTTCGTGCCCCCCTCCAACGCGCACTCAAACCTTGAGCCCCAACGCCTCCCCAACGACCACCGCGCCCTTCTCCCCGACCGCGATCGCGGTCGCGTACGTGTTCGCGGACACGTTCGAGGGCACGATCGACATGTCGCACACCTTGACGCCCTCGAGCCCGTACACGTTCAGCTTGCCGTCCACCACCCCGCCCTTCTCCTTCGGCTTCATCGCGCACGTCCCGAGCGAGTGCCACGCGGTCGACACTGCGAACGCAACCCCCGCTCTCCCGTCAGCGTCCCTTTCCTCTACACAAAAGCCGGGAAAACGGGGCGAGAAAAAGAAAGGGCACGCACCGAACTCGCGCACGTACTTCTCCACCGCCGCGTCGTCCTCCTTGCCGTACACGAGCCGCGGCGCGTCCATCGGCACCGGCCCCGCCGCCTTGTCCAACACCGCCGCCTTGCTCCCCGCCGCGAACTTGGGGTGGAGCCCGGGCACCTCGCCCCGGAACATCGGCATCCGTCGCGCGATCTCACGCGAGAACTTGTAGGCCCAGACCATCGTGCGCACGTCCGCCATGCTGTCGAACGCACAACGAGGGATCAGATAATGGATAGGGGGGAAGCGATGGAAGGCGAAACGCACTCCTCGAAGAAACCGGGGCGGAAATCGGTCGGGGCGAGGACGTTCTTCGCGTCCGTGGCGTGGACGTGACCACGCGCGATCGGGTATTGCTACGCGTCGCCTTTCAGCACGCATACACTCTCGGATAAGTGGTGACAAATAATACGCACGTTGTAGAAGCCCATGCAGTAGTACTTCTTCGCGGGCACCGTGCTCGGGTCACCGAACAGCCTATCGCGATGTTCAGAAAACACGTTGAAGAGGAACGGGGAGAAGAAGGGGGCACGCACACGGCGAGCTGGCCCAACCACATCACGGGTTTGTCGGGCGAGGGCACGAAGTACTCCTCCCATCGCTTCTTGAACTCGGGGCCCCAAGCCTCGAGTTCCTCCGGCGTGGGACGGATCTTCACGCCGCCATCGATACCGCTGCACTCACACGTCAGCATCAACGCACGGAAACACGATGGAAGACAAGACATCGACGGACTTGTGCGCCATGATGTTTTGGCCGTTCTTTTTCCACTCGGACGAAGCCACTGTACAGACCATGCGTCAGAGAGGCCACAAAGCAAGGAGCTGGAAAGGAAGCACGCACGCTCCATCGCCTCGGGCTCGTTGCGCAGGACGAAATCGAGCGTGTCCGCGTAGTCGGCGGCCTGGTACGGGACGAAGCACACGTTGTGATCTAAAACCCAAGTCAGTCTTACGCGCATACATCCACACCAAACCGAAGCAACGAACGCACCCTGGTAGCCCTCACCGACGCCGGGCAACTCGACCTTCGGCTCGACACCGATCTTCTTCAATACGGCAGCGGCACCGACACCCGAGCGCTCGAGAACGCCGGGGGACCCGAAGGTTCCAGCAGAGACGACGACAAGCTTGCGCGCGCGGACGGTGTGCACGTTGGTGTCGGCCTCGGGGCGGAGGGTGTGGTTCCAGGTGAACTCGACGCCGGTCGCGCGTTTTCCCCTGAGTCACGAAACACGGTCAGCTGCGTGCGAATGCGAAGAAAGGAGCGAGACGGGGCGCACTCGATGACGAGACGGCGGACGTGGACGGCGGTGACGATGTGGATGTTCTGGCGGTCACGGTCGTAGATGTAACCGTGGGGCACGTCGGACCGGTGGCCGGTCTCTGGGTTGATCCACCTGTTCTATCGGTCAGCCGTGTGTGCGCGCGCGCGCGGAAGGGAACAGCGCTGAACGCACTTTTGCCATCTCTGTATGATGTCGGGAATAGCGCGGGGGGAGATCAGCGATCAGCGGGGGGGGGGAGGAGTGAGAGAAGACGCACGCCGTAAGTGTTGATGGTCACGAGATCGTTCACGTCCGTGTCGTCGTTGCCGGGGTTGCGGGCGGTGTCGAACTTGCGGGCGGTGTCGAGGTATTCCTTTCCGACGTTGATGTTCATGCCGCCCCAGGAGACCTTGAGGGGGCCGTTGTCGCCGTGGTTGAAGGCGCCCTTCTTGATCTCGTACGTTTCGGACTGGGAGAAGACCAATGAGGGACGAGAAAGGGGGCTGTATGCGCGTGCGTACCTTTTTCATGAGGGGGATCATGTCCTTGGAACCCCAGCCGGGATTGCCGTGGACGGTCTCCCAGTCATCGAAGTCGGACGCGGCGCCGCGCGTGTACATGGCGACTACACGACGGTCAGATCGCGGTTCACAGGGGAAAACCTAACAAAGAAGCGCGTACAGTTGACGCTGGAGCCGCCGCCGAGGCATTGACCGGTCGGAGTGACGAACGGACGGTTTCCGAGGGCGGGAGTGGGGGTGGCGGAGTGGAAGCGGACGGTGTTGGCGGTGGGGTAGAGGTGGTGGAGGTAGCGGGCGGGCTGGAGGTGGGAGAGGAGGTTGCGGGTGGGCAGACCGGCTTCGAGGACGAGGATTTTGAGGTTGGGGTCGGCGTCGGCGAGACGACTGGCGATGATGCAGCCGCAGGTGCCGCCGCCGGCGATGACGAGGTCGTACTCGGGGGCGACGTTGGGGGCGGGATCGAGGAAGGACTCGGCCATGGCGGGGACGGTGAAGACGATGAGGGGAAGAACGAGGGCGGCGGGGTTCTGGGGGACAAGTGGGGAAGCGAAGGAGGGTTATATGCATGGGGAGGATCTCGATCTCGAATCTAGAACGAGCAAGCGAGAAGTGAAGGAGAAGAGAAGGCGCCCTTTTTCTGTCGTCCGCTTCGGTCCTGTCCATGCTTCAAACTTCAAACTTCAGCCTCTCCCTGTCCGGGGCGTTGACGTCTCCTCCGTTTTGGGTGGGATTTTCCTGGATATTCGACCGTTCGTCGATCCCCAGACGCAGGAAGGAAAACGAGACGTGTCCCCGGAAAACGGTGGGAGGACGAGACGAACCGACCTCATGGCAAATTGGGTCATCGTCCACCCTTCGAAGAAGGCCGACCGGTCGCCTCGCTTCCCAACGCCCAACGCACCAGAACCGCTTCATCTCCCCATCCGATATTCCTCCTCGTCCTCCATCTACCGCCCAGGTCGTCCTGACAATGGCGACGAAAAAAGAAAGGCAAACATCACTTGCTTACCGTCGCCATCGAACCCCGCGAAATAAACTTCAAGCTTCGAGGGTCTAGTACAATCGCTGCACACGCGCCGACGAGCTCAAGCTCTAGCTTTTTCCAGACCCAGATCCAGACCCCAGTACCACCCCAATCGATCTTCGGCAGTGAAGATTTCGCAGACTTGTCCAAGACTTGTCGCTCCAACGTGACGGTCTGCCCGCCCCCACGCGCGAGAACGCGGCGGCACAGAGGTACGGCGTACGCGGACGCTCCTGATCGTCTCAATTCCTTGATAGCGAGAACATGCGACCAAAACGAGGCTTAGATGGACGCGATAAAGGCCCGGAGTAGTGTCGGAGAGGGGGGAGGTCAAGGTCAAGGTAGATGAAGAAGACCGTGCGCCGGGGGTGCACTTGCTTGAGTTGCAGGCGGTCGCGACTCGCGCGCGCCCACACGTGCTGGCCGCCGGCCGCCGGCCCGGTTCGCATTGGGCGAGAGGCGGCCGACTCGGCGAACTCATCTTGAACTTGCACTGTGACGCATTCAAGGCGGCCCAAGCCCTGTACTTACGCCTTCAGCTCACCCGCACCGTCTGCATAAGTAATGGGCTCAAGAAACTTTATCGACCGCTTGATCCCGTACGTGCATATTGCGTGCATGGCATATCTCGGCAAAGCTCATGCACGCGAAGGTGCCCGAGATCTCTCGGATGCGTTTGCCTGTCCTGGGTGGTTTTGACATAGGATCGGACCCGGCGCTGGACCCGCGTGGCGGTGAGAACAACACAGGTGACGCTCAGACACAGGCTGGAGAACCAGAGCACATTGACGCGTACGGACGACCGGGGGATGGAGATGACGCCGACGAGGTTAGTGGGATGAGAGAGGGGCGAGCCGCAAGGGGTCCAGCCCTTAGCCTCACGGAAATCGGCGGTGGTTCAATCGTATTATACATAGGTCGAACATGTATTCACCGCAACGCGCAAACAGGATGGAGAATGCAGTATAGAGAAACTGTCCGACTGGACAAAACGCGGCTCGTCAGTCAAGCACACCAATAAATCCAATCCTACACCTTCGCGTCGCTATACTGACCGTCTTCCGTGTTCCCGCCATCGTTGGCATCGTCTGTGTTCCCGTTGATACGGCTCCACCCTAAGCTTTGGGCCAGTCTGCGAGCCCAATGTACCCGCGCGTCCACAGCCACTGTAGGCTCCGAGTTCTCGCTCGCTTCCTCCTCCTCTCCCCTTGCCTCCAGTGACCGATCTCCTTCACCACGTCCATCCTGCTGACTGGTTCGAACACCACTGTCCGCATCCGTCCCTTCGGTCTGTGCTGGCGGAAAGAGCTCCATGTTCCGCCGCACGATTTCTAGAGCTCCCCTGGGGTACACACGCGTGAAGAAGATGCCGTATTGGTTAATTGAGGACGAGCCTTCAAGTTGCATGGGCTGTTCGTCTTCGCCGTTGGAGAGGTCAGGGTGGGCGAGGGGGTTCGCTGGTGACCGAATGGGTGGTACTCTGTGTGCGCTTGCCCTAAAGGCATCTTCAACGACATTGTCAGTGACTCGGACAGAGGACTCAATGGTTGAAGAGAAGGACGCCAAGGGGGCGGTGTCATTCTGGACGTCGGGGGCTCCATCAGGCTCAACGACAACGCCAGCGGCGGAAGAAGCGGATGGTGTGGAGAGTCCTAGAGAAGTGGTGACTTCGGAGGCTCCCTGAGGCTCATCGGCCACAGACTCCGCGAGAGCTACCGGAGGGTGGTTTGATACGTCTGGAGGGTCGTAGAACATGTCCTCCAGCAATTCCTTCACCGCCGTCTGCTCGTCATACTTCGAGCGCCCCTGCCACTGCTGGAGGTGTACAGATGTCACATTGAACAAGTCCTTGCAGGCCGCCGTCTCATCCGGGAAGAGAAACCCCTCGCGGACGGCCATCATTCCGGTTATAAGGTGGAATACACGATATGCGTCCTTGACGAGGACCAGCTGTTCTTGGACGAACCTCTTGAGAGCGTCGACGTTCGCGGAAACCGTGTCCGTGGTGTGACCTGTATTGAGCTGATGAAAAAGAACCCGAAGCGGGCTGTGAGGGGGTACGAAAGGGCACGGTTTGCACATCACGCCGCGTAGATAGCTGTCCAACAGAATGTTCAACATATTGCGAATGTGGAAGAGCTTGTGCACGCTCTCATGCGTGGCCGCGGAAAGCTCCTGCGGAGAATGGCCGACGTTGTCCTGAATCCCTTTCAAGCAGTCCCAGTAGTGGCGAAGGAGAAGACCGAGTAGGAGGATGACGCAGTGCCAGGTCTCCCTTGAGGTTGTCCTTAGAGTCACCCCCATCAGATACAGGTATTTGAGCCACTCCACGGCGGGATACAGACAACTCTCCGTGATCTTCGTGATCTCCGTGCGAAAGCTAAGCAACAGCTGCTCGTTTCCCGCTAGCTTTGTGAGCAGCAGTAGCGTCCGCAAGCACGAATCGCAGTGCGTCTCGAGCAGGGTGTTGAAGGGCCTAGACGCTCTAGCGTATGTGCGCAACAGCCGCGGGAGCTCGTATCCGATCTTGTGCTCGTCGAACAGGAGCGTACGCACGACTTCCATCGCTTCTTGAAGCTTGTTCCTTCGAAGCGCGGGCTGGACCACGTCCGGGAGGGCGCCGAACAGCGCGGCGAGATTCGCATCAGTAAGGTCGTGATCGTCCCTCCATGTGTCTATCGTCCAGCGGATGATATTCTTGTCTGTCTCCAACCCGTTCGCTACCTCAGGCTCTGCACTGGACGACAATCCACCCTCGCGTGGCGGTCGGCGATCATGCCCCAAAAGCACCGTCCTTGCACGAAACTCAGGCTGGATGGTCGCAAGCGCACGCTGGAGCACGGTCGACAGCGGGGTCTTGAACGGGCATGCAAGCACGAACACCGGCATTAGGGTGAGGGTCCCGTAGATGAGGCCCGATAGGATGGCCATGATCAAGTTGATGTAAGCAAGCACATTGTGGATCGTGAATGCGAAGAGAACAAGGCCGACGATGAAGAGAAGAACGGCGAAGTGGAGGAGGAGGGGGATGAAGCTAATGAGGAGGTCCGCGCCGAAGCGGTCGACGCCCTCAGCGAGATACGCACGGACGCGGGCACGCTGGTTGAGCGACGCGCGACGTTCCGTGCCCTGGATGTATTCCCGAGACCACTGCTGCACAAGGGTTGCGATGAGTGCGCAGGCCAGGGAGAAGAGAAGGCTTGTGAACCACAAGCAGTTGATCCAGAGGGAGATTGTGATGGGAGGGGGGCGATCGATCGATGCGGCAGCGGCTACGGCGCCTGCAGGTATGTTTTCCAGGGCGGCTACGACGCGTACGAGGAGGTCCGTTGAGACTTGCGTGTTGTCCGGTTGGAGGAGCTTGTACGTCTCGATGATGAAAGTCGTGACGACGGCGGAAAATAGACCAGACTGTGGCGCGATTATGAGCTACTATAGAGTGGGTCGGGTAGAGGAGGATAACACACGAAAATGAGGATTCCGTCCATCTCGCCCTTCCAAGTTTCGACGCGGTCGCGGTCGATCTTGTTTGCGTGTCCGAGGTAGGACGACCATACGTTCGCGGCGCGTACCGAGGGGGGCTCATCTGGAGCAGGATGGGTTACCCTATATGCCGATATCCGGACGAAGTAACACACCGATAGGAGGTTGGGTCGAAGCAGACCAAAATTGCTGACTTTGGGGGGTTTGGAACTGAGTGCGTTGCCATTGAGGAGGGGAAGCCCGTATGCCTTCAGCTGGGACTTGGCGGGCCATGGTGGTGGGAGACGACGAGAGACAACGACGACGACGAGCGCGCAAAGCAAAGAACTACTCGGGTTTCTGTTCCGCTGCTGTGCCCATCGCCTTCGCACGTCTCGGTGGCAGTGGGGCTGACGAACTGATCCATAAGTATATGTATAGTCACAGAAGAAGAATACTGAAGTAAACTGTCTATTAGCACACATTGACGCAGCCAGAACCGTAGAGGACGAGGAGCATGATGATGAAAAGATTCACGAGGTATTTGACCCGGACAGGAGCGACCACAAAATTGGAAAAGGGCAGTTGTGTCAGTGTTGGGAGCTTGGAGCTTGGAGCTTGGAGGGTCGACCCCGTCCGACCGGTTAGCGGGGGTCTAGACGGGGTCTTGGCGTCGTCCTTGGAGCTGAGCACATGATATCCGCGTGCTTCCTCGCCAATATATTTCTATTAAGTTTCTCGAAATAAATCTTAATTCTCAGACAAGTCCAGGCTCTCGCATACAGCTTCAGAATCTCAGGTATACAGTCTCCTCTCAGGGTATTATATCAAGGACAACACAATATGCAGGAAGATCGAGAAGATGCTCAATCACCTAACCGGAGCAGCGAAGCCTGACGCACTTAATGACTCCTATCCGTGTCCGCACGCTCCTTCAACAGCTCGGACTCGGGCAACGGCGCGTAAGTGGACGGCGAAAGCGGGTGAGCATCTCGTCTATGATTTCTGTTTTGGGCTAACATCGAGATCAGCGAAAGGCAGAGACACTTGAGGTCGAGCGCCCGGCAAAAGTTCGACGAACGGAATCGTACACGCGTGGAGGAGAGACGTCCGAGTCAGTGACCCCATGCTATTCCCGATGCCTGGTTCTCACCGTACTACTTATATCGCCCAACTCTTCCCCAAAGCCCTTGGCCCCGCATGTTCATCATCTCCCCCAATTTCGTTTCGCGCCGCTTCAATCTCTTCTCCCGTCCCTTTTCGTTCCCATCCACACTGCACAGCATGCTCAGTTCCCTTCAGTCTCTACCACACCGCACCCCCCCTCCGAAAAAATGGCCAACTTCCTTCATACCAACGGCATCCGTTCTCGTCTCGAATGGAACACGACCCCCAACCCCACCGCAGCCCCCCAGCCCACGGAGACCACCAAGTTTTTCCGCAAGGTGCGTGGTGCGATCGCTCGTCCTCCACGACCGCGCCCTCATCGTCTCCCTCGCCTTTTTCTCCGTTCGTTTCAGTGTGTAGACCGCGATCATTGCGACCATCGGTGAGTCTCCGCCCTCCTTCGCCGTCCTGGACGGAAACGAGGCTGATTCTTTCGTGTCTCTTATAACTATGTACGCGCGCACGAACGGTCTCGCTTTTAGTATTTCCTATTAGATTCCGGCTTATAAGTTGTACATAGCTTTTAATTTACGCTTGTCGGGGGGTTGTCCCCGGGTTCTTTTCGGGCCGAGTCCAGGCGGCTTTTGGCCCAGCAGTCTAGGAGGGGGCATTGGCCGGCTGGACCGGGTCTTGAAGGGGTCTTGGAGGGGTCTTGGAGGGGGTCCAGCACATCACTGAGTTGTGTACTGTACGCGGCCGACGTTAGGCAACGTCCCCTGTCCCCGGGGGTCGGTTGCGGTTGCCTAATTTGCGGGTTGTCCCCTGTCCCCGAGGCTGAGTTGCTTTCCGCTTACCCATGCTTAATTTTCGCAAAAAAAAAAAAGGTCAAAAACCCTCAAGAATACGTCACCAGTGGCACCAAGTACGAAATCGACATGAGGTTCACTCATATTGTATTCTGTTTTCTACAAACCGCCGCGGCGCTGCCAGCCTCATGAGCTAATCAGCACTCAGTGACAAATAAGGTGGTCAGTGTGCACAAAACCTTGTATTCATATACAGATTCGTGTACAGTGTAATGGGCCAAAGCGTGAGGATGATCGCTCAACACTACATAGGACAGCTTTGGCCCTTTGGGACAGCTCACTCACAAGAGGTTGCGTTGCCTAAAGTGGATGTCCCCCGTCCCCGAGGCCGGGTTGCCCTCCTCTACCCGCTCCCACGGTCATGTGACACCGGTTGCGAGTTGCCAAACTACAGCCGCCTACAGTATGCTGAAGGCTTTTGCTTGGAAAAAGTGAACGCCAATAGATGAGATCGACGGACACCAAATAATACCATCTCGTCAGGCCCGTCTACATCCTCAGCCTCCTGGACCTTTTTCCTCCGCTTTGTTGTTCAGCGGCCACATTCGACCTTCCGACTCATGCTCTTCACCCCTACTTCACTAGATTCGTGCATCTGCTGTGATCTGCTCCTGACCTTCCTCCACTCGTAACGGCAAACCTGCCCATCCGCCCTCCAGAGCCTTGTCATCCCTGCCAGCCAGTCTTCCCTATCCCCCTCCTACGACGTCCGCTTGTCCAAACAAGATCATATTCCACCGCACGGTCGTCCTCGCCGCTTCGGGATGGCTATCACAGAACTTCCCGAACACGACGGGGCACAGGCACAGGTCTTGGGGGTGCATTCCTTGTTGTGGATCGTCGAGAGTGATGTAGCAATGACTGTGTGGAGAAAGAGGCGAGGGTGAAGAGTTCGAGTGTAGGAGATGGAGCGCTGGTATCCTGTTCGAGGGGCGGTGAAGTGAAGTCCAAGTAGGAAGAATGTGGGTCGTCGTCGTTGGGATCGGAGTCAAGACGAGGAGTGGGCGAAGTGTGGATGTTGGTCCTTTCCGCTGATTCTCTGGACGTCGCGGGAGATGGTGGAAAGGGTAGAATCAAGAAACTATGATGAAAGTTCCACAGGTTTCTCGCCAGTGGCCGGCTCGTCGTCGTCGGGAAGGTCATTCATCGCCTGCATCGCATCGACAATCTCCCACTCCTTCCAGTCGTACTTCGAACGCCCCTCCAAACCAAGCGGCGCCGACAGGATCGCAAACAGATCCTCCGCCTCCGCCTTTTGACTCGGAAAGAGGATCGCCTCGCAGAGGCTCGTGAATCGTGATGCCCATCGTGAGGTGGAACATGTAGTACCCGTCCTTGATGCGCACCAGCTACGTTTGCACGAACATCTTGAGGTCATCGATGTCCCTGAAGCTCGGGTCGTCCACTGCTTCCGTGGCGAGCTCATCCGCGATGATCTGCAACATGCTGTGCTTGGGGATATGCACGTTCTTCCCGTTCCATACGATGCTCTTCACGAAGGGCTGAATACAAATTTGAGCCTATTGCGCACAGTGTCGTAAGTATCGGGAGAGAAGGCCACTGGCGACTCCGCGATGTTCCGCTCGAGCGTCTTCAGCTGTCCGCGATAGCGACGGAGGAGTCCGAGGAGGTGCACCCTGCAATTCCACTCAACGACCGGCATGCCCGTGTTGTTTTCGCCAGAAAACCATATCAGCACCACGTCCTCGAGCGCAGGGTAGAGGCAGCGCTTGAGGATCTCCATTCGGAGGGGGTCCAACCGTCAGGGCAGAAATTTGCATGTTGTTGGAACATCGTAATGATGGCAGAAGAAGGGCCAGCCTGTCATGACGTGAATCTCACAATGAAAATGAGGAAAGTGCACTAAGATGAGGATACCGTCTCTGTCTCCCTCTGTCTCCCTTCCAACTTTCCACGATATCGTTGTCAAGCTTGTGTTCGTGTACCCATGATGGGATGACCATATTATTGCTGCACGCTTCCACCGAAGCTCGTCTAGACAGAACTCAGAAATTGAACTGAAAACAGGAAACAGCGCACTGAAACGGCGCACCGATAGGGTTTTGCTTGAAGGGAATGGGGTTTTCATCCAATCTCGGTGAACACAGAGGGGTCGTCGTGGGACACGCTTACACTGACGCGCGACGTGTTGGACTGGAGGCCGAGTCTTTAACGAACACTGACGAGACAAGCAGGTAGTGTTCGCGATGTGTATCCTTTTCTCTGGAAGATGGCAGATCGTGGTAGGAGACGCCCTTTATCCTCATCTTCGTACTACACCGGGGATCGGCCACCACGTGGGTCCGATGTGGTACGCTCACCCGGGCCAGCTGCACCGGCCACCTGGAGCCAGCTGGCATCGCAGTGGCCTCCACATCCATGCAGTAATGGAGCCACCGTTGTACCAGGTCAGTATATTTTCTGCGTGAGTGACCAGCTGGCTGCAATGTGTACGTGATGTCTCGTTCATGTCGTGGATTCATCTGCTCCGCCGCTGTTTTTTGAATTTCCCACGGGTTGTCCTAGTCAATGGGGTCGTCGTCGTCGTCGTCGACGACAAGGTCGAGGCAAAAAAAGAGGGGGTAACAAAGTATATTGAAGTAACCTATGTCTACATAATGGAATACAATCTCGTCACCCTCGCTTCAACCTTGGCTTTGCTGCGCCCTATCACGCATCGCGCCCGAGTTCAACCCCTATTCCCCGCTATTCTCCATCCCATCGCCCAACTCCGCCTTGTCCCCCTCAACAACCGCCGCATCGCTGAGACGTCCAAATGCTGTCCTAGTCCAGCGGCCAGCAAAAGAAAACAGAACGAGCTACAGCACAAGTCCGGAGGGATATAGGGCCAGGAGCCGCAAGCAAGCCGGGGAGTGTGGGGGGAAGTGTTGCAGCGAGCACACCTGAGGTCCATGTTGGAGGGCTCCAGTCGACGAAAGGAGGGGAGGAATGGGGGGATCCGCAGCGTGCTCAAGAAAGCTGAGAGAAGCTGAGAGGAAGCCTGAGCGAAGAGGGGAAGGAAAACTGGAAAAGCGAAGGGGGGGAAACGGGGGGGAAACGACAAGTCGCGCAAAGACAACGGATGACGCGCGTTGCGTTACCATAAAACCTTTGTTTGTCCTAGTTATGATGCGCCATTACTCAGCTTTTGGTGGACCTGTTCGCGAGGTGTTGTTGCAGCTGGCTGGAGTGTGGACGACACTTGAAATAGATGTGGGAGGGGGTGGATACCACGCGTGAAAATCCGCTGGCAGCCATCACGACACCACGTCGGTACCACACCGATAATCCGGGTGTCTCCGACGTGCGATTCTCACGCTACAGCCGCGTTTGAACCGTTTGGCGGTGTAGGGTGTGGGACGACTATGTAGGACGATAGTGCTGGTGCTGCACGTCGGACATACAACGCTGCTTTCCCACGCTTCTGGCTCACTTGCTTATGTTCACCTCCTCTTCACAAACTTGAACTAGTCCAGTCCGAAGGTGAGGATCTTCAGCACCTTCCACATCCCAATGCATCCGAACAAACAAATCAAATATATGTATGGTAGGCAAGATCACGGCGGGTGGCAATGTTGAATGAGCTAAGTAGCATGAACCTGTTCTTCTGACGAGGCGTCTCTCTTCTGGTTGGCACCTGCAGTCTGTTCTTCGCCCGCTAGGACCTCGATCTCAACAGAAATTTGAGTCGCCCTAGAGTGGGTTTCCTTGGATTCCTCCAGGTCGTCCGTCGTTATCCAAGCCACCGCCTCCGCCATAGCGGGTTCTACCCCGTCACATCACCATCCACCGAGCACTGGTAGCCTTCCACTCCCTCTGATCCGATCCCGCCGTCCCTTGTCGATTCCAATATTTTCTCCGCTGAGGTAACTGTCCCATCCGGTCCACCCCCACGGGATTCGTCATAAAGTTTCAAATGGTCGTAGACCGGCCTCAGCCCTTCCATCAACTGTTTGTACACCTCCGGGGGAACAATCTCCACCATATCCCCACGCAGACCGGACGTTGGCTCGGCGCTCATGCACGGGGCACGAGCGCGGTGGCACAGCGAGACCATTGCCCATATCGACTCCGACAGCCTCTGGACCTCCTGCCACAGCTCCCCGAACGCGTCTTCCAGCGCGCGGTCCACGCCAGACGAGCGGTAGTTCTGGATGACGCCGGAGACGCACGGGACGAGCGCGAAGTGCAGGACCGCCTCGTAGTGGGCGTCTTTCGCGATGTAGGGCAGGACGTCGGCGAGGAGCGCGACGAGCACGACCAGGTGGCGGCGCGTGACGTGGTGGCGCGCCCCCTCCTCGCCGAGGGCCCCCAGCAGCGGGTTGTCCCACAGTGGCGCTACACGGACGTGGTGGTTCCCCGTGCACGCGAGCGTGTACGCGAGGACGCACCGCGCGGCGACGGCGACGATCCGGCTCAGGTGTCCGACCAGCGCGCGCGTTTCCAGCGCTACGAGGCCTGGCCGCAACCCGTACAGCGACAGGGGGACATCGCGTGCGGTGCGGGCGAGGGAGAAGATCCAGAAGGCCTCCATGCACGCGACGAGCTTCTCGTGCTTTTCCACGCCGACGCTCTGCACCGCTTCGTCCATCGCCAGAGAGCGGGCATCACGTCCGGGGACTGGAGGAACTTGAAGGTCGAGTCGACCGGCACCCGCACGGCGCGGGCGCCGGGCGATGGCGCGCCGGCGGATCGCGAGGAGGGGTACCACCACGATAGGCTATAGCAGGTGCAGAAAGGTGATGTTATCAGGAGTTCATCCGGCGGATCCGGCGGATCCGCCGGATTTGCCGGATGCCTTAACGGAATCCGTTAACGGGTTTCGAAGCCAGGACCCGTTAACGAAAGCCGTTAACAAGTCTTGAATGGATGAAGCGTTAACGGATTCCCTTAACGTGTTTCTGGCGGTGGGGACCCGTTAACGGATTTGTGAAAATCCGTTAACGCCTTCGAAGGCTCCCGGAAAATGCCATGGAGGACGGAGTTCTCGTGAAGGGATTTTCGGAGCGATGTTGTGAATCCCCTCCTTTCCCACAACTCTCTGCCGTCCGTTTCTTGAGAAACTAATACCATGAATAGATTTAGTGCTCTCTACATACACAATATGGTAATGGTAATGGTATTGATACTAGCTTACGAGGGCACTGGTCGAGTATGAGAGGTCGCGAGCACGTGACACGACCAGGTGTTAACGGATTCTGGAGAAAAAGTGTTAACGGACTTTGTGGTAGAAAAGTGTTCACGAAAATGACCCAAAAAATCCGTTAATGGACGTCTTATGGACAAAATTCGTTGAGGGTTTTCTATTTCTACACGGCCAACCGGAATTATAGTTGATTTGTAGATATCTGCGTGATAAGGATTTCTTACCCATCATTTGTAAGATTGTGAAATGATTTCTTAAGAACTCCCTCAGTGCAGGGGTCCGCAGCAGGTATCCTCAGTCAGTCCCAGTGAGAATCGCGTGCATCGTGAAGCATTCAGAGCATTCAATAACCATCGGTAACCATCAAATTGCATGATCTTGACAAGTAATGGCAAACAATGGAATTCTGACACATGCATGCTTGTTCTGCCATTCATTGACATGAAAACTTAGCAAACATGGTTTCTGTGGAATTAACATAGCATATTTGATGATCTTGCAGCCACGAGATAGCATCCATTTCCATTCCCCGCTTTTCTTGTCCAATGCGAACCATACATAGACATTGATCTCAATTATATAAATCCCCTCGCAGCTTTTTGCGTATACATTCTCAACCATACACAAACATCGTAGACCATCGAGAACACAGAACGAACTATTGCCACACATCCGACATATCACGTGCATGATGCACACTTCATTGCTGCTATCCACACTAGGATGAGCTCGCATAATAGCCCAATCTGTCGGCGGAAGGAGGCACTGGCACCTGTGGGATCATGCGGAAGATGCTGATGCGCTGACGTCCGAAGTACTAGATGTGTAAAGCAGATAAGCGGGGATGCTCTGCCCAGAGGGAGCGTACATACCATGGGTTTGAACATCACTTTCAAGTTCATGTCCCTTGCTACGGGATCTGGTAAGCTATAGTAGCATGGAGGTGAGCGCGACGACGTACATTGTGTTCTATTTCCATGGCCTCGTATTTCTGTAGCAATGAGATGATGTCACCCTGTGCATCCATCGTCAAACATGGGCAAAGGGCTCACCGAGTATAGACCAGCCGTGATCAGAGACTGCTTGTGCGCCGTGAATTCTTCGAGCGTACCGTCTGGATGGTCTGCTTTCCATTCTTTGCGACAGAAGTTGCTAGCCAGAGTGATCAGCAAGGAAAGCAACATTATCTATATCCAAGACTCACTCGGTGTTAGGCTTCGATCCGACCTGGAGCCTCCGACGTCTGGATTTTTTGTTTGAGCTTGGCCCGGGAACCGGTGCAGCGGGACTGACGACATCAACGGCGGTTTCATGTGGGGCTCCTGGTGGCAAATCCATTGACAGCACGGTGGACTCCACGGAGTGTTGGGCAGCTGGGGATAGCGACAGATGAGGTTCACCCTCCACTGCAGTAAAAGTAAAAGGAGTGTCAGAAATGGACCAACACGACAAGCACGACACACACCTGCAGCAGATATATTTGGACCACCGAGGTCCGGCACGAGTTGGGGGTCTGGTAGCCGATGGTCCCCCAGAATGCGAGCATCGGGGTTGAGACTCTCCCCATGCAACTCCAACTGGGGCGAAGGCGGTTGTTCGGACGGTCCAGGTGGTGGTGTCGAAACCTCTCTCTCCAGCAAATCTGTACTTGTCGGTGGAGCGGTGCCTTGTCTTGTTGTATCCACAGGGGATTGCGAGCGGCGAGGCGTCGATATCCGGGTCAGGGAGCCGGGCTCTGGATTATCTTCGTGATCGACAGGAATGTCGGGCTGGTAGGTGAGTTCCGCTCTGGTTCAATCTATCAGTAAACGAGAGAGATAGAAACGCGGGAGTGACTTGCAGGGGATCGTCATGCACTAGCGGAGGATTCAATGGCGGTGTCAGAAACACAGTTTATGAGACCGATGAACCGCCTAAGTCGCGACGATGGGAGGAGCGAGAAGAAAATAGATTCGAGAGTGCCGGGGTCTAGGGTAGTGCAACGTGCGCTACAGTACCATATGACGAGATGGACAGTCTAGGGAAAAGGGAAGAGAAACACTGTCCTTATATACAAGTGGGAACGATGGTGCGATGCGATGTGATGGTGGTGCGAGCGGGGGGAACAATAGGAAAGGAGTCATGGGGCGGAGGATGAAGGTCCGGAGCAGTGATGTCATAGATAAGGATGCGGAACCCCGCTCGGAAGTCCGGGCAATGACGTCATTGAAGCATGTGATGCAAGGGAAAGTCATGTGCTATGACACGTCGCGTGTACAAGGTCTGCAAACGAAGAGAGAAATGGAGCGATCCGTGACATTACCCCCCCTTTAAGACACGCTTTCGCCTGGAGCGCGATGTCATCTGCAAGGGTAGATGCGAGAAAATCGTCAAAGGAGATGCCGAGGGAACGCACAGGGCGAGGCGCGTTTGGATGGTGTTTGTGGAAGGCGTCGATCATGTCGGTGACCTTTGAGAGCGAGGAGCGAGGGAGCCAGGTATTCTCGGAGTCAGGATAGCCTGCCCACTTGACGAGGTATTGTATGCCTTTCTTGTTGCGGGTCGGCTTCGAGTCGATGATGTCTTCAACGTCATATTCTTCTTCGTCATCAACGAGGTCAGGCGGCGGTTGTTCATAGTTTGGACCATGTGCCGTTGTCTCCTTGTACGCGGTGAGCAGCGAAGCATGGAAGACTGGGTGGATTCTCCACGTCTTCGGCAGCTTCAGGCGGTAGTTCACTGGGCTAATGACGTCAACGATCTCGAAGGGTCCAAATCGTTTGGCAGCAAGCTTAGCTTTCGGCCTCGTCGTCTTCAGGTTTTTGCCTTCGAGCCAGACCTTGTCTCCAATGGCGAACAGTGTCGATTTGCTGATCGTGTCACCATTGTAGTGCTTCATTAAGTCCGATGCGAGGGCAAGGCTGGCTTTGATCTCTTGTCGGACTTCTTCAAGTTGACGGAGGCGTTCTTCAACTGCAGGGACCTTTGAGGACGGGTTTACGGATGGGTACATCTTGGGGAGGAAGCCGTAGAGGACTTCAAAGGGAGCCTTTCCAGTAGCTGCATGGGTGCGAGAGTTGTGAGAAAACTCGAAGAAGGGCAACCACTTCACCCAGTCGTCTTGACGGTAGTTGCAGAATACTCGCAGAAACTGCTCGAGGTTCTGGTTCTCGCGTTCGGTTTGGCCGTCTGTCTGTGGGTGATACGCTGTGCTGAGGGCGGACTTGATCCCGAGCTTCTCGTTGAGTGTACGCATCACCTGTCCAGCAAATTGGGGTCCACGATCCGAGATGATCTTGTCTGCTAAGCCGTAGTGTCGGTATACCTTATCGAAGAGAATGTCGGCCGTGCCATCGCTGGTGATCTTCGTTGTACATGGGGTGGTAACCACCATCTTGGTGAGGCGATCGACCACGACATTGACGGCGTTATAGCCTTCGCAGTCAGGGAGTTCGACGATGAAGTCGGTGGAGATGACGCCAAATGGTCGATCGGGTACTTCGTTTGGGATCATGTCGACGTGGGGTCGGCTGCTCTGTGTCTTCGTCGACTGGCAGGTTGCGCATCCTGCTACAAAGTCGCGGACAAAGACAGACATGCCAGGCCACCAATATTCACGACTCACAAGCTCGTAAGTCTTGAAGTGACCGGGGTGTCCAGCCAGGGGCGATTCATGGTACATTTTGACAATGTCGCGTCGCAACTCGTCATCTGCAGGGACATATACCTTTCCTCTAAACAGGACCAGGCCTTCTTCGTAGTTCCACTCTTGAAGGTTCTTGACGAGTGTACGTGGTCCGTTTCGTAAGATGGCGTCCAGGGCTTGAACGACCTCGATGTCCTTGGTTTTGCAGTCGTGGATACATCATCGGAGTTCGACATCACCGAGGGAGGTTACTGCTCCTGGCCTTGTTGCGCGTACTTGGAAGTACTTGGGGTCAAGCAAGACGCGCTCCTTGTTGTCGTTTTCAATACCATCCTTGTGATCGGGTCGTCGAGACATTGGATCCGGGCGGTGGGAAATTCCTGGTTTATGAACGAGTGAGAAGTCAAATCGAGTGAGGAATAGAGCCCAACGTGCCTGTCGGCGGCTCAGCTTCTGTGCCGTCTTGAAGTGCTCCAGGTTCTTGTGATCTGTCCAGATTTCGACGGTGTTGGGGGCGCCTTCGAGGTAGTGGCGCCAGGCTTCAAGCGCACGGATGATCGCAAGCAGCTCCTTGTCGTAGATGTCGTAGTTCCGTTCCGGTTCCGATAGGGCCTTGGACAGATACGCCACTGGATGCCAGTGACCGTCGTCGCCTTTCTGCGAGAGTATACCTCCAGTAGCAAAGTCGGAGGCATCGACTTCAACGAGGTAAGGCTTCTTTGGGTCAGGCATGACCAAGACGGGGGAGGAAGTAAACGCAGCTTTCAGTGCGTCAAATGCAGTTTGGCAGTCCGTCGACCAGTCCCATGTGCAGTCCTTCTTTGTCAGATCAAATAGGGGCCGTGCCACCTTGGAGAAGTCCTTGATGAAACGTCGGTAGAAGTTGCCAAAGCCGAGGAAGGATTGCACATCTTTGACCGTTCGTGGTGTCGGCCAGTCCTGAATACCTGCTACCTTGACGGGGTCCATAGCGATCTTGTCGTGCGAGATGATGAGTCCGAGGTATTCGACAGAGTCTTGTTCAAAGACGCATTTCTCCGGTTTGAGGAAGAGGTCGTTGTCTTGCAAACACTGCAGAACCTGCCGCACTATGGCACGGTGTTCCTCCATGGTGCGAGTGAACACCAAGATGTCGTCCATGTAGATGATGACCTTGCCCGAGTCGATGAGATCCTTGAACAGTTCATTCATCATTGCCTGAAATGTCGCAGGGGAGTTCATAAGCCCGAAAAACATCACCGTAGGTTCGAAGAGACCGCGATTCGTCTTGAACGCAGCCTTCCACTTGTCGCCTTCCTTGATGCGGACATTGTTGTAGCCCCAGCGAACATCCATCTTGGAGAAGATCTTTGCACCTTTGAGGCGGTCGACAATTTCAGAGATCAGTGGCAAGGGGTATTCATTCTTGACAGTGCCCTTGTTTAATTCTCGATAGTCCTGTACGGGACGCAGCTTTCCATCCTTTTTCTTCACAAAGAAGAACGGACTCGCCTGAGGTGACTTCGAAGGGCGGATATAGCCCTTCTTCAGGTGGTCGTCGAGGAAGGTGTCGAGTTCGATCTGCTCGGAAGGTCAGAGGGGGTAGATCTCGCACGGTTTGGGTTCAAAGCCGTCTTTCATGTCGATAGCATGGTCCCATGGCCGTCGGTCAGGAAGTCGCTCGGAGGTTTTCTTGTCGAATACAGGCGCAAAGTCGCGGTACGGCGGGGGGACTAAGTCTTCAAAGGTTTGCGGGCGTGCGTCCTCTTTTGAATGCTCTGCAAGCTCCTGCGCTTTTGTAAAGCCCGCGCGGATGGGTATTGCATCTGGATTAGGACCATCGGTTTCAGGGAGGATTCCGGCGCGGCGTAGTCCATTGATCTCCCAGTCTCGGAATACCATGGGCCGCTCGTCGTCATCTTCAGTGAAGAGTCGTGTAGGTAGAGGGGAGCGATGGACTGTGCGGACGCGAACACCTTTGACTCTGCGTGCAGGAATAACATAAGTGGGGACTGGGGTCCAGGACACATATGTCGGCTCTGGGAAGGGATCGTCCACGACGAGAGGTGTCCTCGGGGTTTTACCCTGCTTCAACCTTACGCTGTGATTGGACCGATGATGGTTTCCGTGGCTTGGTTGCGAGGTTCGTCACAGGAGGTTTGGACAGAGTGCACGAGGGAGGGCAGCGGAGCATGTCAACACGGTCTCGTTGCCAGTCTATGGTGGGATTGTGCTCGTCGAGCCAGTCTGTTCCAAGGATCATGTCATGATCGCCGATGTCGGTGATGAAGAACTCAGCTTCTTCCTCATGGTACGCCCTTGAATCTTGCGAGTATATCCGGATCCGCTGGGTCGTTGTGTCGCGTACCCAGCCCATGACGTTCTCGGTGCCATCCACATTACGCACGGGGAACGGGTTTTCTAGTTTTCTTGTGGTGAGCTTCTTGCGTTCAACGAAGCTTCGGTTCAGGATAATTCCTTCTGCGCCGCTATCAAGCAGCGCGTCTGCGTCGATTTCTCTTTTGGTAACTCGTCCGATCAGCTTGACTTTGAGCGTGATCGATGGTGTTTGCCTGTTCTTGGTGACAGTAGACAGATACAAACACGGGGGATACGATTGCTCACAGGTATGCATGGATGATAATACAGCGAAACGATTCGACAATGATACCAAAAGTCCTTTGCCTCCACCAGACGACGCGACTGGGGGGCGTTTCAAAAATCCTGCGATTCCAGGATGTCCTTCAACAGCGCTACTGCCTGCTCCTTGCCTTCCGCGTCCAGATCCTTCAGCTGGCGAGTGATCGCCGCGATGGTTTTGGATGGGTCGGGAGCTGCTTTCGCAGTGGACGGAGCCGTGTTCGTCGGCAGGGGAGGGGCCTTGGACCCAGTCTCTACTGCGCCCACCCGTCGCGCGCTCGAGTCGCGGTTGGGGCAGTCGCGAGAGACGTGACCGGCTTGTCGACACATGAAGCACTTGCCTTCGCGCATCATCTTTGCGCGCTCGTCGTCCGTCAGCTTTGCAGGGCGGGTCGAGGTGTTGGTGAAGGCGCCGACTCGGCGCGACGAGGAGTCATTGGTCGAACCGTTCGAGGTGAGCGCGACAGCCCCCTTGGACTGACTGCTCTTCCTCTCCGGGTTCTCTTCGAGCCACTGGTGGTTGATGCGGCGGGCGCGCTCCTTCCACTCCGCGAGCTTGGTGGGGAACGGGTACGACCGGGCCACCTGCTTGCCGAGGTCACGCTGAAGTCCCTTCTTGAAAAAGTGGATTAGCGCCTCGTCGTCGTACGCTGACATGGTTGCCAGCATCTCAAACTCGGTGATAAAGTCAGTGACGTCCCGGGTGGTCATTGCGAGCTCGTTGATCTTACGCTGAGCCTCTATCTTCGGATCGACGGGCACGAAGTCTTTGCCAAACCTCTCGAAGAGCTCTTTGTAGGAGCTATAGTGGAGTGTTGGGGGCGTGGGGTCGAGGGTGTCGGCGTCTTCCTTCTCATCTTCGTCGGCGAAGAGTTCCATGCGGCGATGCGTGGCCCAGGCTTTCGCCGTGTCGTCCTCCATCAGGCTGAGGAGGAGCATCATCTTGGCGTCATCTGTGGCATAAACATCCTTGTTAACGCGCAGGAACATGTGGGGCTCGAGGGAGAACCGGAGGGTGTCGCGTCTATCGCCTTTGAATGGCTTTGGCTTGGGGCCGATCTCCCGCTTGGAGACGGCAGGTTTGGATTCGGCGTCGGACATCTTGTCAAAGGGGAGGGGGACGGTGAGGGATTGGGCGAGTTCTTGATCAAGGCGGCGTAGGGTTTCTCGTTGGCGTTCTTCTGCTTCTTCAACTTCGTCCTCAACTTGTTTTGCGACAAGGAAGTCGGCGGGGGTGAGGAATTGCTGGTTATGATGCCACGACCAGTGATCTTGGACGGGACTGAACGAAGTGGGCTGCCACTCAACTACTGATCGTCCTGGGGTTCCGTTCTTGTTCCGTCTATAGGCGTACCACTTCCCAGTTGTGTCGTTGTGGTTGATCCCTTCTGGGACTTCGATTACAGTACGTCGACGGGGTGGGGGTGAGTTGGTCGGAGGGGGGTTCAGGAAGCGCTGTAGAACGTCCGCAGCGGTGGCAAAATCCGATTCTTCGACGTAGGGTTGTTCGTCGCAGTCGTCGAAGTACCACTCGACGTTGCCGGTTTGGTTCGTCGTGCAGCCAACGTACGGATTCCTTAGTCTGCTGCGAGGTGAGGATATAGTATTCTTCAGGACAGTAGTCTCGAAAGACGCCTGGGGGAAGGTTCGGGGTGGGGGGACGAGGGGCTGTGGAGGACGTGATGATGGTCTAGAAGAAGTCCGCCGCGATGGGGCGACGGCCGAGGAGTTTCTTGGTGAGGTAGCCGGCTTTTACTGCCTGGCAGATCTTATGTTCGTGGTGGCTGCGACGAAGGGTCTTACCCTTGATGGTGGGACGGAGGACTGGTGGCGGGGTGGATTCGGGGGTCCGACGGTTAAACTGGGAGACGGAGGTGAAACTGGTTTGGAGGATCGGGTTGGGGGGCGTCTTGGATGAGGTATGTGTGGTAGGTGGGGGCGTGGAGGGTGAATTCAAGGCGTTCGAGATCTACGTTGATGCACGTAGTGATCCGGACGTATAGGGCGAGGACGACAGTACCGTGATCCTTGTGCCACCTCCACTCGAAGATGCGGAAGTTGAGGCCGTGCGCGGTCCAGGGATCTTTCTTGCAGAGGTTCTGTACGGGGACGAGGCAGTTGACGGTGACGGCGTCGGACCAAGGGTAGGGGAGTGGTGCGTCGTCGCGGGGGGTGATCGGCTTTCCGTTGAACGGGAGGAAGACCGGTGCGTTCGGGAGGTCCGTGGTGGGAGTTTTTAACGTCGTAGAGACGGCAGAGGTAGATGGAGAGAGGGGTGCGAGGTAGGCGTAGGGGTAGACTGTCCAGGTGTCAGAAACACAGTTTATGAGACCGATGAACCGCCTAAGTCGCGACGATGGGAGGAGCGAGAAGAAAATAGATTCGAGAGTGCCGGGGTCTAGGGTAGTGCAACGTGCGCTACAGTACCGTATGACGAGATGGACAGTCTAGGGAAAAGGGAAGAGAAACACTGTCCTTATATACAAGTGGGAACGATGGTGCGATGCGATGCGATAGTGGTGCGAGCGGGGGGAACAATAGGAAAGGAGTCATGGGGCGGAGGACGAAGGTCCGGAGCAGTGATGTCATAGATAAGGATGCGGAACCCCGCTTGGAAGTCCGGGCAATGACGTCATTGAAGCATGTGATGCAAGGGAAAGTCATGTGCCGTGACACGTCGCGTGTACGAGGTCTGCAAACGAAGAGAGAAATGGAGCGATCCGTGACAATCTCAATAAACCTTGCCCTGCGCGCGTCCTCTGTGAAGCACCACCGGGAATAGTGATCCCACTTGAGGGGCTTTTGTTGGTGGCGGCCAACATGTCCCCGACGTCAGCGAGTGCATTAGCGAGGAGCAGCGGAATGTGGCCATCTTCGCCAGCCTGGCTCCGTCATTCACACGATGGTTTGGGACGACAGATAGTCGTACAAAAAGTGATTCAAGACGGGAAAACCCCTGTGAGCCTCGTGATCGCGCGGCGAGGATACGGATGGGTCTCTTTGCGGCGACCATACAAACAAACCCAAACTCCATTTTCAGGCGCGCCTCCCGCCTCGTCCGTCGCCTTCTCCCCCCAAAACTCACCAAGGATCGCCACTGTCCCATTCATGCATGACGGGTGGCATCCATCCCGCTCGCAATCCCCTTATATTGGATACAACACCCGCGGCGACCTGGATGACGCCCCCTATCGTTCTCTTTCGGACGAAACACCGTTCCGTGCGCTTGGTCCTCACTCCAGCACCAACCTCAACGCATCCGCCTGGACGCACTCATCAACCCCTGCAAATTTACGCAGATCTCACGTAGACCAACACTTACCTTCATCACGGGTACTACAACACCGTCTCTCTACTACTCGCGACTGACTCTGACTTTCTGACTTCATCTTTAGAACATCGACTTTGACATGCTCGAGCAGGCCAACCACAAACAACTCATACGCAGCGGGAATTCGACATATGCGCACCTCTATGAGGTGAATCTGGACCTGCAAGCATCCATCGCCTCTCTCACCAGGGAGAATGGGGTGCTTCAGTGAGTTTTTTTCGTCCTGGTGCAGAAAGATGCTCATTCATTTAGGTCCCTTTTACAGCAACACGGTCAGTCTTCTTCCACGGCCGTTTCCCCCCTTGCCGCGTTGGTCGCCAAGTCCACCTCCGGTCCTGTCCACAACTGTGCCGATTTCCCAGACGTATGGAATTGGTCTAAGCAAGAATGGAGATCATCCAAGCTGCCCAAAGGCGTCACAACGGGTGAGGCGAAGGGCAAAAAAGGTTCCACGCGCATGGCACAAGGCATCAAACGTCAACCACAAGTACGTCCTTGAAGCGGATGGCACGGAAGCGTCCGGTGAAGTCGTGGAAAGTATCCTCCTTTCTGCAGCGTTCTGCTTCGCCGTTCTCCAGAAGTCCGGAATCGCACCGCTCAAATGGGACGAGGACACCAACGTCAAGGTGTCATGAACGGTCTATAATTTTCTTTTTTACTTTACATCGGTTACACGCTTTAGGACTTATTGGCTTATCACCAGTCCGGCTCCACTTCGGCCCGGACCCGGTTCATCTATATCCCACCCGGGCCCACGTGACTCATCTCGGCCCGGGTCTGACTCCTTTCCCTTGACTCATGCTGTACAATACTGACTCATGCTGTGCTCTTTTACATACGACTGCTTACTTATACTAGGTCTGCTTACTGATCGCCGTGTATCGGTTGCTTACCTAAGTCTCTCTCCTCTTGTGTATATAAGGCTCGCTCTCGCTGTACATATCCCTTATCTCGAGCTAGTCAATTCTACCGACTTTGCTTGCTTTCCCTCGTCTGTCGCCGTGTCTGATCAGCTCCCCTCTGTCGTCCTCATCTTCTAGTCAGCTGTGTCGTAACTTGGTGCTGTCGCACTAGTCGTTGCTGACATAAGCTCGAGATCTGTTTACTCTTGCACCACCCTACGACCGTCCCTACGTACTGTAGCGTAGTAGTAGTAGTACCCGTCTGGTACTGACCTTGTTCTTCCCCCGTGCCGCCCTAGACCGTTGCCCCCAGAGTACGCGACTCGTTACCCTGACATTGTGGTCGTGCGCACGTATACCGGTGCCGGCTTGACGTTTCCTCGAAACGTTACACCTACTCGAGACTCTCCAATACCAGGAGTTGAAAGCTCAGAGGTGACAGTAGAAGGTGCACCTTTGGTGTAGGAAACGAGTAAAAGCGGCGAAAGGAAAGCGGTTTAGGAAGTCTTTGGGCTCGTGTCCCCTAGACGAAGAGACAGCCAACAGGTCGAGAAGACTGAGGCAGACCGTCTTGCGATCTCATAACAGAACCACCCTCCCTCGACAAAATCTTCCCTTGCCGCACAGAGTAACCATTTCGACTGGGGGCTCGTGCATGGAAGATTGGCGCTCGCAAGTACAAGAATTCATCCCCATCAGCCACGACGCTATCATCTCCCTCATCAACGAATCTAGAGACCCTTGGGCCTGGCACAATTGGAAGGTCGCCCTCGGCGTAGAAGAACTTGAAGACTCCATCATAGACGTCCACTTCTATCGCCTCAAAATAAGCGAACAAGGAAACGGAAACCTCTACGTCTACTCCTGCCCATACGTCACCTACCGCTACAAACTCGAGCAACCCCCAAAAACTTTCTACGCGCCCAACGAGAAAATACCAGTGGACACTCGACACACCCACCGCCTCCTTACACCAGGCAACACCCCCAGCCCCACACCAGAGCCAGAGGTCATCGACCTCACCCAGCCAGAGGTCATCGACCTCACCCACTTATAAACAATTCCCTCGTTCGGACTCAACGGCTCCGACTCCAGTTCTGACTCCGACACCGACGTTGAGGACGAAAACTGCTACATATATCCCCTCCCTCTAGGCTTCACTGAACGAGGAAACGACTTCTTTGTCCAACTCGGAGACACCACTGTCGAAGTCGCCTTCGTAGCAACCCAAACAAGTGGCATCAGTTGGTACTTCGCCAACGAAAGCCAAGACGACCTCACTGAAGCCGACTTCAACCTCATCGCCACCTCCGCCCTACCGCCTGTCACCGACGAAGACTTCTTCCGACCTCGACGAACCAATCATGGCTGCCCAGTGGATCCGCACCGACCCCCAACCCCCTCTCCCCGCCGAACTTGCCAACTGCACCGAAATCGGTGGAACATGGAACATTGTCATCGGCCAAACTGGCTCTCCCATCCAACACATGAATAACGGCACCGACGATGCCTGGCTCATGGAAGTAAATGGCCAATGGGTCGCCATCCCTGCCGTGCTTGTTGCTGCCCTCAACCTGCCACCCCCCACCGTCAACGTCACGGCCCCCCCCCATCACCGTCAACCCCCCTGCGGTCACGGTTAGTGCCCCAGCCGCCGCCGCCGCCAGACCCCCCCGAAAGAAAGTCCACGCGAAAACTCCTGAAGGCTTCTCTGGGAAACGAGAGGACTTCAATGACTGGATGCGGTCGTGCGAGGAATACATGCGAGCCGCTGAGGATGACCTCGTAACGGACAAGGACAAAGTCCTCTTCATTCTCACCTACATGACGGGGGAGGCAGCACGCACCTGGAAGGCCGAGTATGAGGATGCACACTTGGCCAATGGAGCCATGGTCGCCTGGGTGGACTTCCACAAAGCACTCAAAGGGGCCTTCACCGACGTCAATGAGCAGCACCGTGCCGCAGTCGAACTGGACGGGTTCAAACAGACGAAGGGTACCACTGCCCATGAATACTTCGCCAAGTTCGAGCAACTCGCAAGGAAGGCAGGATACTCCACGGCGCAGGACCCTATCCACCTCATGCAGCTGCTCAAACACAACGTCTACTATCGGACCATCGACTCCATCTACGACAGCGGTCACGTTCCTCAGAGATATGAGGACCTCAAAGAGCGCATCATCCTGATCGACGGTCTACGACAGGAGCGGGAGGACCTTAAGACCCAGCGCAGTGGACCCGCGCAGAACCAAAAACCCAAAGGACAAGGATCGACCAATGGGCAACAAGGGGGGCAGGTCCCATGGCGCCGCGATGGAACCGGCACGGTGCACGGTGGCAAAGGTCAGCCAATGGACGTCAACCGTGTCGACATCAAGGGGCGATGCTTCCGCTGCGGACAGAATGGCCACCAGGTGCGGGACTGCAGGGTGGACGTGAAGAACATCCGAGACATGTGGGGGAGGGACCGGTACACGGAACCACCAAAGCGGGAGGCTCGAGCACAGACGTTCGAGACGCCCACCGCCTGGGCTAGGAGCCTGTCGGCCGAAGATCGGAAAAGCGTGATGGACGCGCTTCAAGCTCAGCCGAAGGTGGAGGAGAAGAAGGAGGGTTTTTGAGGGGGCTGACGATGTACACGGCATCTGAAGCCCAAGTTTCTGTCTCTCGCTCATCTGATTTTGTGGCGCCTCGGTGGCCTGGTTCTCGTTTACATATGCGCATTGCTGATTCGGACTGTACTACTACGGGGGATATCCCCATTATGACTTCTCTTACGGACTCTATCGGTACGGGCACGCGTCCCGTTGTTATTTTAGATACTCAGGCTTCGATTTGTGAGCCTTCGGCTTTGGATATGGCTTCGGTTTCGGCTTCAGTTTTGGATACGGCTTTGAATACAGACTCGGTTTTGGATATGGACCCTGTGAAGTCAGGGACAACGCCGTGCGATGGAAGGGGCACGGCGCCCAAATCATGTTATATGGCACCTGGAACGGCTCAATGGACGCTTCGTCGCTTAAGGGAAGACACACCCGAAAGTGCGATTGCAATCCTTCGCATCTGGACACACCACCGACGCCGTGACGAGGCTACTTATGAAGCCATCAAGGAAATAACTGGCATGGGAGACGAGTTAGCATGTCAATCTCTACTAGAGCTCGCCACTCCTATGCAGTTCATACGCTCCTCCAGCACCAAGGAACAAACGGTCATTCCCACACAACTGGTGGTAAATTCCAAGCGCATTGTCAAAGCTCTCGCACTCCTGGACAGTGGTTGCACTGGCTCGTGTATCAACACGAAGTTTGTGCAGGAAAATCACATCCCCACGCGACGGACCGCTCGCCCAATCCCAGTACGAAATGCAGACGGCACTCTCAACACAGGAGGTCCCATCACGGAATATGTCACACTTCACCTAAATATTCAAGACCATGAAGAAAACATTGACCTGGCGGTCTCCAATCTAGGAGATACGGACCTTTTCATTGGACATGAGTGGCTAAAGAAGCACAACCCTCACATCGACTGGAAATCCGGGTCAATTGAATTCGACCGATGCCCTATCAGCTGCTCTCGTCCCCCTCCCCTCCTCAATATCGATGATGATGAAGAGGAGGAGGAAGAGCCAGTCCACATGGAAAAAGACGAGCAGCTGTTTGCCTTCGACTGGGATGGCTACAAAGCGACATACCACATCCGGACCCATGCATCGGACATTGCAATTGAAGAGCACGCTAAGAAAAAGGAACAGACCTTCTCTGAGCGAGTCCCAACGGCATACCACGAATTCAAGGACATCTTTGACAAAGACGACTTCGACAAGCTCCCTGAGCGACGCCCATGGGACCACGCCATTGAGCTCACTCCTAACTTCAAACCGGTCGATTGCAAAGTTTACCCCCTCACATTGGACGAGCAGAAGCAACTGGACGCCTTTTTGGAAGAGAACCTGAGATCTGGCCGGATCCAACCGTCCAAATCACCCATGGCCTCCCCATTCTTCTTCATCAAGAAAAAAGATGGCTCGCTACGTCCTGTGCAGGACTATCGAAAGCTCAATGAGATGACAATAAAGAACCGTTACCCGCTCCCGCTCATCCAAGAGTTGGTTGACAAACTTAAAGGAGCACGGCACTTTACCAAGCTCGATGTCCGATGGGGGTACAACAATGTTCGGATTAAAGAAGGGGACGAGTGGAAAGCTGCATTCCGCACGAACAAAGGTCTCTACGAGCCTACGGTCATGTTCTTTGGACTCACCAACTCCCCGTCTACGTTCCAAGCCATGATGAATGACCTGTTCAAAGACTTGATCCATCAAGGAGTCGTGGTCGTCTATTTGGACGACATCCTCATCTTCACACATACGCTAGAAGAACATCGTCGGATAGTCAAGGAGGTCCTTCGGATCCTGCGAGAAAACAAACTCTATCTGAAGCCAGAAAAGTGCGAGTTTGAGAAGGCAGAAATCGAATACCTGGGCATGATTGTCGGCGGAGGAAGGGTTCGCATGGATCCAGCAAAGGTCGCGGCAATCACCAATTGGCCAGCCCCCAAAACAAAGAAACAACTTCAATCGTTTTTGGGCTTTTGCAACTTCTACCGTCGCTTTATCAAGAACTTCAGCGGCATTGCTCACCCAATGACTAAACTCACTGGGAAGACGGAATGGGTCTGGGACACCCCACAGCAGGAGGCTTTTGAGGAACTCAAGCGACGTATAACATCGCAGCCAGTTCTAGCAATCCCTACAGACGATGGGCAGTTCCGTGTTGAGGCGGACTCCTCTGACTATGCCACGGGCGCGGTACTTTCGCAACAACAGGACAATGGCAAATGGCACCCGGTCGCCTTCCTCTCAAAGTCCCTCAGCGAAGCTGAGAGGAACTATGAGATTTATGACAAGGAATTACTGGCTATCATGACGGCGCTAGAGGAATGGAGACAATACCTCATGGGGGCACGACAGGAGTTTGAAATCTGGTCGGATCATCGCAATCTCACGTACTTCCGCAAGGCGCAGAAGCTAAATCGGAGACAAGCACGATGGTTAACGGAGCTACAAGAGTATCATTGTACGCTACTCCACAAGCCTGGCAAAACAATGGGTAAACCCGATGCTATTTCCCGACTAGCGGGCCTTGAGAAGGGGGAGAAAGACAATGAAAACATTGTCCCCCTGAAACCAGAACTCTTTCGCGCCCTCAACCATGCAGGAATTATAACCAATGGACCTGACAATGTCTTCATTGAGCGGATTCAGGAGGCTACCTTGCTCCGAGACCATGCAGTAGAACGCGCCTTAGCACTCAAAGTGAAGGGATGGCTGGAACACGCAGATGGAACAATCACCTGGCAACACAGACTCTATGTCCCAAGAGACAAAGGACTCCGTGCAGACATCATCCAAGCTCATCATGACGGCCCGCTTGTCGGTCATCCAGGACGATACAAGACCCATGAGCTCATCACGCGCAACTACTGGTGGCCTGCCATTAGAGACGATGTCCGGAAATATGTTGAAGGATGTGAGACCTGCCAACGTACCAAGATTAGACATGATCGTATTGCCGCTCCACTCCACCCACACGACCCGCCACAAGCGCCTTGGGAGCATGTATCCATCGACTTTGTCATGCCGCTCCCAGTCTCGGATAGAAAAGACGCCATCTGCAATGTGAACTGCATGGGTACCAAGCAGGTTGTATTCTGGGCCACGACCAAAGACCTAACGGAGGACGAACTCGCCTTCGAGTACCTACGCGAGGTGGTCCCCCATCATGGAATTCCTAGAAAGATCGTCAGCGACCGTGGCAGCGTGTTTGTCTCCAAATTCACCACGGCATTGTTCCAACTGTTAGGCATTGAAGGGAACCCGTCCACGGCGTATCACCCTCAGACGGACGGACAGACCGAACGCTCCAACATGACCATGGAAAACTACCTCCGCATCTTCGTCAATCAACGACAGGACAATTGGACACGTTACCTCCCACTTGCCATGACTGCGCTCAACAACATGGTCCATAGTTCGATTGGGATGTCTCCCAACTTTGCCAACTATGGTCGGGAACTCTACCTGGGGACAAACCCTCGACGTGAAACAGACAACCCATCGGCGAACGAGTTTGCACAACGCATGCGAGACATCTATGAGGAAGCCCGCTCTGCGCTAAAGGCAGCACAGGACGATCAAAAACGCTTTTACGATCGCAAGAAGGACGAACCAATAGATTACAAAATTGGCGACTTCGTCTGGCTGGAAGCCAAGACCAGAGATGGCCAAACCGTAATCAAAACGGCACGTCCTATGCAAAAGCTAGATGACAAGCGCTTTGGTCCTTTCGAAATCCTGGAGAAAGTCGGAGCATCGGCTTACAAGCTTCGCCTCCCTACATCCTGGTCACGAAAACATCCGGTCTTCAACGAGTCCCTCCTATCTCCACACAACGGTCCCGCCTTTGACAATCAGAAAGCACCTACACCTCCACCCCCAGAGTTAGTCCAAGGAGAGGAAGTCTATGAGGTCGAAAAGATTATAGACTCCAAGAAGGTTGGTCGCGGCTTCAAGTACCTCGTCAAATGGAAAGGCTACCCAGACAATGACAATACTTGGGAGCCTCTCACCAATCTCCAGAATGCCAAGAAACGCATTGACGACTTCCACCGTGAACATCCGGGTGCCCCGAAACCTGCACGCCTTAATCGCTGGAAACTCCTGTCGGAGGAAGAAACTGGATCTGATTACGACGAGGACGTCGAATCTAAGGAAGGGGTGATGTCATGAACGGTCTATAATTTTCTTTTTACTTTACATCGGTTACACGCTTTAGGACTTATCGACTTATCACCGGTCCGGCTCCACCTTGGCCCGGACCCGGCTCATCTATATCCCGCCCGGACCCACGTGACTCATCTCGGTCCGGGTCTGACTCCTTTCTCTTGACTCATGCTGTACGATACTGACTCATGCTGTGCTCTTTTACATACGACTGCTTACTTATACTTGGTCTGCTTACTGATCGCCGTGTATTGGTTGCTTACCTAAGTCTCTCTCCTCTTGTGTATATAAGGCTCACTCTCGCTGTACATATTCCTTATCTCGAGCTAGTCAATTCTACCGACTTTGCTTGCTTTCCCTTGTCTGTCGCCGTGTCTGATCGGCTCCCCTCTGTCGTCCTCTTCCTCTGTCAGCTTTGTCGTAACTTGGTGCTGTCGCACTAGTCGTTTCTGACAAACGGAAACAAAGGAAACGTTACCACCGCCAGAGCCGCTCAGACCGGAAACAACGGCCGAAACTTCAGACGCCTTACCCCACAAGAACGTACCGAACTCCAGAAATCAGGATCATGCTTCTATTGCCGGAAGCCAGGACATATCTCCAGGAACTTCCCAGAGAAACGTACCCAAACAACGATCAATGCACGAACGGCGAATCTGACAGAAGAAGAATCCCCGATTGAGCAGATCACCAAGCTTGTAAACAAGATGGACAGTGAAATGTTCGCACGCACTGCCAACATGTTCAAAGACAATCAGAGTTTTTGAATCGTCCTTCAACAGCGGCAGTTGAAAGGACACAGACAATGAACTTTTCAAATCAATCTCCTGTGCAGGAAACAAGAGATGACGTAAATAGAACAGTGTATATAAGGTCATACCAAGATGGAGCAACGCACGCTCCATCAATTCATATACCTGTTATGTTTCATGGAAAGTTCCGTAAAGCCGCAGCAAAAGCGCTATTGGATAGCGGAGCAAGCAGCACTCTGATCCATCCAGATTTCGTACGAAAACACAAGATGAATCTGATCCAGCTTAAGAAACCAATACCGATATACAATGTCGACGGATCTCGAAACACTCTGGGAGAGATCAAACAGAAGGTATACCTTCCGATGACAATGGAAGGAATCAACGGAGAAATTCACCGCGAAAGCCTAGGACTATTCGTCACAGCCCTAGGAGGAGACGAAGTAATATTAGGAACCCCTTGGCTTAAAAAACACAACCCTAGCATCGATTGGAGAAAGAGACAGATTACACTACAGACATGTCCAGGTACGTGCTCCACTACGAGTAAAACAATGACCGTCCAAGGAAAGGACGAACCCTTCCTACCATCATTCGAAGAACAGAAGGCAAACCATCAAGCAATGATAGAGGAACAAGAAGATTCCGAAATCGATTCCGATCTCATCGAGATCAAGACGATCAGAACGTTCTATGGGAAAACTAACATAGAAGCAATACCAGTTGCAGAAGAAACGAACGAAACCAGTACCTGGATAACCGCGAGAGCAACTAAAGCACAAGAACTCGCAGAAAGGGCAGCCATGGGAGAGAAGAAAAAGACACTCGATGAGATGATTCCACCCAGCTACAAACAGTATCAAAGGGTGTTCGAAAAGAAAGCGTCGGAACGCTTCCCAATCAGTAGACCTTGGGATCACGCGATAGACCTGACCGAAGGATGGAAACCTCGAAATTGCAAATTGTATCCAATGACGGTGCCAGAACGGGGGGAATTAGACACGTTTGTAGATGAACATCTACGAAAAGGATACATCCGAGAATCAAAATCGGAGATATCGTCGCCCTTCTTTTTCATCAAAAAGAAAGATGGATCTCTTCGACCAGTACAGGACTATCGTTATCTCAACTCCATCAAACGAATACCCGATCCCACTCATCTCAGATCTCATCGACAAACTCAAAGATGCTAAGATCTTCTCAAAGCTCGATCTCCGATGGGGATACAACAATGTTCGAATCAAAGAAGGAGATCAATGGAAAGCCGCGTTCAAAACGAACAGAGGCCTGTTCGAACCAATGGTGATGTTCTTCGGACTAACCAACTCACCCGCAACATTCCAAGCAATGATGAACGCACTATTCAAAGGATTAATAGACACAGGAAAGGTAGTGGTATACATGGACGATATATTGATATTCACAGAAACACTCGACGAACATAGAAGACTGATGAAAGAAGCCCTTCAAATTCTGGAACGGAACGATCTGTTCCTGAAACCAGAAAAGTGCTTCTTCGAACAATCATCAATCGAGTACCTAGGAGTGATAATCACGCACAACAAGGTACAGATGGATCCGATCAAGGTTCAAGGACTATCGGAATGGCCTACACCGAGGAAAGTAAAAGAAGTCCAATCGTTCCTCGGATTTGGAAACTTCTATCGACGTTTCATCAAAGATTATTCTAAGATCGCAAGACCACTATTCCAACTCACGAAGAAGGACCATGACTGGAACTGGACGACCGAATGTGAAAACACCTTCAACAGACTGAAACATGAGTTCACGTCGTCCCCGGTCTTAATTATGCCTGACGAGAACAAACCGTTTTGTATAGAAAGCGATGCCTCGGACTTCGCATACGGGGCTATCCTATCACAACCGGATGAAACCGAAAGATGGCATCCGGTCGCGTACCTGTCCAAATCATTGTCACCGGCGGAACAGAATTACGAAATATACGACAAAGAACTCTAGGGAGTAGTAAAAGCCCTAGAGCACTGGCGACACTACCTAGAAGGAGCGAACTACAAAATTGAAATCTGGACAGACCATAAGAATCTAGAATACTTTACAACAGCTCAGAAGCTCAATCGACGACAAGCACGATGGAGCTTATACCTGTCCCGATTCGACTACACCCTGGTGCACAAACCAGGAAGTACAAATAAAGCGGACGGACTTTCTAGAAGATCAGACCATAAAGAAGACATTCCAGATAACAACGAACGGATCTTGCTCCACCCTTCGATATTCAAGGCGAGAGCCACCGGAAGGGGAACTGTTGAAGCAATTGGAGATAAAGAGCTTCTCAGAGAACTAAGGAACTTCTCACACCTGGATGATGAAGTTTGGACAGCGTTGGATACGATCAAAAAATCAGGACCACGTACCCTTGCAAAAGGAATCGAAGATTGGAACTTCGAGAACAATCTGATCATCAGAAAAGGAAAGATCTACGTACCACAGAATCTCGGACTGAGACGCATGATCCTGAAATCGCATCATGATCTCCAAACGATTGGACATCCAGGAGAGATGAAAACCCTAGAACTGGTACAGAGAAACTTTTGGTGGCCGAAGATGATTTCCTTCGTAAAAAGCTATGTCCAAGGATGTCCCGTATGCCAATCAACAAAAAATGTCACGCATCCGGCAAAACATCCACTACAACCTACGGAAATACCAGAACGACCATGGGAAACAATCACATCAGATTTCATCACAGATCTTCCGATCTCCAACGGATTTGATTCGATCAACGTAGTCGTCGACAGGTTCACCAAGACCGCAGTATTCACACCGTGCCTAAAGACGATCAACGCAGAAGAAACAGCTGATCTTCTGATCGACAATGTTTACAGACGATTTGGACTATGGAAAAGAATGATATCGGACAGAGGCCCTCAATTCGCATCCAAAGTATTCCAATCCATCTGCGAAAGTCTCGGAGTTATCTCGTCGCTCAGTACAGCGTATCATCCCCAAACGGATGGCGAAACAGAGAGAGTGAATCAAGAGTTAGAACAATATCTTCGAGCATTCTGCAACGGAGATCAAACGAATTAGGCAAAACTTCTACCAAAAGCGGAATTTGCACACAATATAAGACAACATTCAGCTACGAAAGCTTCCCCATTTGAACTCCTACACGGGTATCAACCGGTTTTCAACCCGGCAATACCAACCGATCCGCGAATACCGACGGCCGAAGAAAGAATAAAGAACTTTAAGGAAGCATGGGACAATGCAGAAGCAAGTCTGGAAATAGCTGCCAAATTAATGAAGATGCAGCATGATCAAACATTCACACTGAGAGATCAACTCAAACAGGGTGATCAAGTATGGTTAGATGGGAAAAATCTTAACACGGTATACCCAAAAACTAAACTAGCACCAAAGCGATTTGGCCCATTCAAAATTGAAAAGGTAATAGGACCAGTAACCTATCGCTTAGAACTACCGGCAAAGTTGAAAATACATCCGGTATTTCACGCGGCACTATTAATTCCGTTCAAAGAAACAGAACAATATGGAGAAGCTTACGAAAAACCGCCTCCGGAACTAGTAAACGATGAAGAACTCTATGAACTAGAAACAATAATAGCATCGAAACTAGACAAACGATATTCCGAACCATTACATTATTTCGTAAAATGGAAAGGCTACCCAGACTCCGGTAACACATGGGAACCAGCATCTAATCTCGAAAGATCAAAAGATGTGATCGCAGAGTTCCACCAGAATAACCCCAAGGCACCGAAGTTGCCACCACAGCCAATCAAGGATACCAACACAGAAGCTACTGATCAGGACGAGATCGCTGTAGCACAACAAGAGCAGAGGCCAACGCGACGAAAGAAACGCAAGGCGAAAGCAAAACATTGGTGAAACTCAACGCCATTCAGGCGAATGCACTGCCAACAAGAGGGGGATAAAAACCCTACGGATTCAACGAGACAGATCACCAATGTCCAACACCCCGAACGCAACCAACACCTCCTCTACCAATCCAACCGTCTCATCCAACAATGTCGACCGCCTTCGCCTTGTCTGCAACAGAACACACCACACTCAACAGGAACGCGCCCTCTGCGGAGACTGCTTCATCGCTCGATCCACAACTATCCTCGCAATTAAGTCGGCATCTCCTCCGTCTAGGTCAGGACCAGACGGAAGAACAAGGGGTAAGCCGCTTAGGAACACACAGAAGAACCACAACTAAAGCGCCTGGATTCCTCACAGGTGCTAATGCAATCCCCGTTGCCCGGAGCAACGGAAGTCCCAACGCCCGATTCCCCGATGCTAGAAAGTCAGATAGCTCACATGATAGCCGGAGTAGCTCTCGAGCAGGCCAGGGAACGGATCAGCGATCTCAGACAGGAGTCGGCCGACGTCCAGAGCATCCTAGGGAATCACATCAAGATGCTCGACGAGGAGTTTCTGCAGCTAGACTCGAGGTACCTAACGCTCTCGACCAAGATGGAAGAGAGGGAGGTCAAACTCCTTCGACGACTCCGGAAGCTAGCGCAGCAGCTATACTCAACGTCGCAGAGCTCCGGAGATTCCTTACTGAAGTCGGACTCAGAGTTAACTGGCTTAACTGGGAAAGACACACCTTCCGTGCCGCCTACGAAGGAGAAATCCTCCGAAGACGAATGGAAACTACTGGAGTTCCCCATATGTCTTCGAAAGAAGGCCCCGACATCGACCTTATCTTCCATGGACATCACATCTCCCCGGGCTACACTATTCGACCCGATCCCATTACGACCACCCTCACCAGATCCCCGTACCCTCCTAACGCCCCTCCGCGGCCCGTCACCGCTCATACTCCACCAAGATCCATACCCATCCCCGGCTTCAACAACGTTAACCCCATCCAGCCTCCCGTCGTTGGAAACGACATACCCAGAAACTACATCGGACAGCCCCGTACTCCCCCGGACCCCAGACAGCCGACCAGAAGATTCCCAACGGAAAATCCTCGACGAGTACCTTGGGCACCTTCCTCACTGCCAGCGGTGCCTAGACCGCCAACGCCTTTCCCAACTTCTATTGACGACGCTCCCATGCCTTGGAACGGAAACCCCCCTGCTTATCCCTCCTTCCTATGCCCACACCCCGACCACACTAGTGATCCCATCGCCCAAGATCCCCGAGTCACCCCACAGCGACGTAAACATGAATCTGTCGACTCCGACGGAAGATCACTCAAGCGGATCAGAGACGTCGACTTCCCCGATAAGTCGGGCGATGAGGAACTGCGACAAGATCCAGGAGATAATCCAACGGATGATGAAATCCAAGCTTGCGGAAGACAGGGGTGCAAGTCAACGGACGAATCGGACAGTTCGGCGGAGGAAGAGGACGATCCGGCGAACGACCAAACGAAGGAAGTAGCCGAGAATCCCTCGGACCCATGGAGCGGCGAGCCGACTACGTGGACGCAGGAACAGTGGGACGCGATTCCTGTGAAGCCGCGGAAACGCTGCTGGAAATGCGGCGAGCGAGGCCATCTCCGCCGAGACTGTCCCCGTCGCAAGAACGCTCCCCCTCACTTCCCCCGATCACGGTCATGCTACCCTCTC
>SAXG01000093.1:0-134012 GCA_012932865.1 Amylostereum areolatum
GGCTACCCTCCCACTATAGCAGCCTGCCATACAAAAGAGCTTCTCGAGAGGTTTGGCAAAGCTTTGTGCCCGTCGATCCGAGATAGAGGTCCTCAGCGTAAGATCAACAGCCTCCGCAATTGTACTCCTCCACCGCGGACCGTCATGACTTTATCAAACGAGTTGAGATGGCTGGCGGACCATGTCAGCGATGACGACAGGCTTAACCCTTTTTCAAGAAGGGAGCTTCAGCGTGACCTCGGCAAGCCAGGTGGCCCCCGTTCTACCCCTGGTTCCCACAAGCCTCGCGAGTTGAAGGAAGCGCGGCCCGCCGCATCAACCACATGGCTCGAGAGAACCCCGGAGAGTAGAGATAGTTCAGTGCAAGGGGTCTGTCGCCTCACCTCAATGGTATGACAAACGACTCTCCTCGTTCCACGCACGCCAGTGGCGCCTTCCACCCAACACCGTCTACCCGCCTGCAACGCTGGACGGACGACGAATCGCCGCAAAGATGATGCGTCCGAAGCAAGTGCTTAATGTGTCGCAAGACGTCACGTCACTCGGCGGACTGCCCCACCGCGATTCGAGGCGCGGCGCGACATAGTGGCGCAGTAGGTAGAGACTGGGTCCAAGGCCCATCCCCCTCCGACGACACGGCTCCGCCACTGCGAAAGCAGCTCCCGACCCGTCCAAAACCATCGCGGCAATATCACCCGCCAGGTAAAGATCTGGACGTTGGAAGTAAGAACAGGCAGTGGCACTGTTGAAGGATATCCTGGATTCGCAGGATTTTGAAACGCCCCCCAGTCGCGTCGTCTGGCGGGGAGCAAAGGACTTGTATCTCGTCATATTACAATCGTCGTTTTCTGTATTATCATCTATGACCTCATGTGAGACAATCGTATCCATCGTGTGTGCACCTCTCTACTGTCACGAGAACAGGCAAACACCTCGATAACGCTCAGAGTCAAGATGATTGGACGAGCGACAGGCCAGCCACAAATCGACGCAATGCACTGCTTGACAGCGTGCAGAAGGAATCATCATCAATCGAAGCTTTGCTGAACGCAAGAAGCTGACCACGAGAACACTAGAAACCCCGTTCCCGTGCTAACGTGGTGGCAACCGAAACATCATGGGTGGGTACGTGACACAAACGCCGCGAATCCGGATATACTCGCAAGACTCAAAGGCAATACCATGAGGAAGAAGCTGAGTTCTTCATCAACCGACATCGGTGATCACGATATGTTCTTGGAACAGACTGGCTCGATGAGCTAACCCCACCATAGACTGGCAGCAAGATCGTGTTGACATGCTCCGCTGCCCTCCCTCCTGCACCCTCTCCGAACCGACCGTGACAAACCTTGCAACAAAGCCGCGAACACCATTGTCGACCGATCACAGCGAAAGGTTCGAGCTATATGCGCCCCCTAAGGTACCTCTAGTCCCGGACGACCCCCTTCCCAGAACCAGTGTTGTCTCTGGGCCCCTATCCCACGTATGTCATCCCGCCGCAGGGTCAAAGGTGTTTCGTATCCGCACATCCATCTCTCACCTCTACCTGCCCGCCTTTTCACTGAAGACGACGACGAACGACCCAATTCTTCCGAACTGGGAGATCAATGGCCTGCGTCGTGCTGGGATCTCCCTGAAGTTGACGGCCCTACCGGAGGCAGTACCATCCGACGGGCTGTCACCAAGGCGCAAGAGCTTGCAGAGCACTCAAGAGAAATGCACGTCCGCCACACCTTTGAAGATTGTTCCCCCCTCCATACCGCACTTGCACCCGTATCGACAAGAAGACCTCTGAACGACTACCCGACGACGACCATGGGATCATGCCATCGCATAAGGACGGCTTCGAACCCAGCCGTGCAAGATCTATCCACGTCTCCCTCCTCCCCTCCCCGAGCAGATCGAGCTCGATACCTTCCTCGATGACCACCTGAAGAAGGGCTACATTCGCCCATCGAAGTCGCCACAGGCAAGTCCGTTCTTTTTCGTCAAAAAGAAGGATGGGAAGCGCGGCCTTACGACTATCAGAGAGCTAAACAAGGGTCCATCAAGAACGAGTATCCCTTGCCGCTGATCTCAAAAAATTGTCGACCGCTCCTCAAAGGTGCAAAGATCTTCTCCAAGATGGACGTCCGCTGGGTGTACAACAACAGTCCGCTCATCAGGAAGGCGACGATGGAAGGCTGCGTTCAAGAACATCGTGGCCTCTTTGAACATACGGTGATGTTCTTCGGCCTATGAAACTCCCCCTCGCAGCGTTCAGGCAATGATGAACGAACTTTTCAAGGACCTTATCGACTCGGGCAAAGTCATCATCTACATGGACGACACCTCGTATTTCACTCGAACTAGTGGAGACGGAACAAGTCGTGCCATAGTGCGACAGGTTCTCCAACGCCTACAAGACAATGACCTGTTCCTTAAGCCAGAGAATGTGTCCTTCGAGCGGACTCTCGTTGAATACCGGACTCATTATCTCGCACGACAAGATCGCATGGACCCCCGTCAAGGTAGCTGGTATCCAGACTGGCCGACACCCCCGACGGTCAAGGATGTACCAATCCTTCCTCGGATTGGTAATTTCTACCGACGCTTCATCAAGGATTTCTCCAGATCGCACGACCTCTGTTCGACGACTGACAAAGAAGGACTGCACATGGAATTGGTCGACGGAATGCCAGACGGCGTTTAACACGCACTTAAGCTGCGTTCACCTCCTCCCCTTTCTTAGTCATGCCTGATCCAAGAAACCCACTAACCTCGTCGAGTTGACGCCTCGGACTTTGCTACTGGGGTATACCTCGCAGAAAGGCAACGACGGTCACTGGCATCCAGTGGCGTATCTGTCCAAGGCCCTGTCCGAACGCGGAACGCAACTACGCATCTACGACAAGGAGCTACCCTCGATCATCCGTGCGCTCGAAGCCTGGCGCCACTACCTTGAAGGCGCCCCCGACACCGTCGAAATCTGGACAGACCACAAGAACCTGGAACACTTCAATACGGCACAGAAGCTGAGCCGCCGACAGGCACGTTGGGCTCTATTCCTCACTCGATTTGACTTCGCGCTCGTTCACAAACCAGGAGTATCCCATCGCCCAACCCAATGTCCCACGACCGATCCACAGCAGGCGTTGAGAATGACAACAAGGAGCTATCTTGCTCGACCCCAAGTACTTCCAGATACGTGCAACAAGGCCAGGAGCAGTAACCTCCCTCGCGATGTTGAACTCCGACGACGTATCCCGACTGCAAGACCACAGGAACATCGAGGTCGTTCAAGCTCTGGATCCATCTTACGAAATGGACCACGTACACTCGTCAAGAACCTTCAAAGTGATACGAAGAAGGCCTGGTCCGTTAGAGGAAAGGTATTGTCCCTGCAGATGACGAGTTACGACGCGACATTGTCAAAATGTACCATGAATCGCCCCTGGCTGGACACCCTGGTCGCTTCAAGACTTACGAACTTGTGAGTCGTGAATATTGGTTGGCCTGCATGTCTGTCTTCGTCCGCGACTTCGTAGCAGATGCGCAACCTGCCAGTCGACAAAGACACAGAGCAGCCGACCCCAACGTGACATGATCCCGAAACGAAGTACCCGACCGACCATTTGCGTATCTCTACACACTTCATTGTCGAGCTCCCTGACTGCGAAGGCTATAATGCCGTCAATGTTGTGTTTGATCGCCTCACCAAGAGTGTGGTTACCACCCCATTTACACAGAAGATCACCAGCGATGCCACGGCCGACATTCTCTTCGATAAGGTATATACGCCATACGGCTTGCGGACAAGATCACTCGGATCGTGGACCCCAATTTGCTGGACAGGTGATGCGTACATCCAACAAGAAGCTCGGGATCAAGCCGCCCTCAGCACAGCGTATCACCCACAGACAGACGGCCAAAACCGAACGCGAGAACCAGAACCTTGAGCATTTCCTGCGAGTGTTCTGCAATACGATCAAGATGACTGGGTGAAGTGGCTGCCCTTCTTCGAGTTTCTCACAACTCCCGCCACCTGCAGCTACTGGAAAGGCCCCCTTTGAAGTCCTCTACGGCTTCCTCCCCAGATGTACCATCCGTAAACCCGTCCTCAAAGGTCCCTGCAGTTGAAGAACGCCCCGTCACTTGAAGAAGTCCGACGGAGATTAAGGCCAGCCTTGCCTCGCATCCGACTTAATGAAGCACTACAACGGTGACACGATCAGCAAATCGACACTGTTTGCCGTCGGAGACAAGGTCTGGCTCGAAGGCAAAAACCTGAAGACGACGAGGCCAAAGCTAAGCTTGCTGCCAAACGATTTGACCCTTCAAGATCGTTGACGTCATTAGCCCAGTGAACTACACCAAGCCTGAAGCTGCCAAAGACGTGGAGAATCCACCCAGTTCTTCCATGTCTTGCTGCTCACCGCGTACAAAGAGACAATGGCACATGGTCCAAATATGAACAACCGCCGCCTGACCTCGTTGATGACGAGGAAGAATATGACGTTGAAGACATCATCGACTCGAAGCCGACCCGCAACAAGAAAGGCATACAATACCTCGTCAAGTGGGCAGGCTATCCTGACTCCGAGAATACCTGTGCTCCCCCGCTCCTCGCTCTCAAAAGTCACCGACATGATCGACGCCTTCCACAACGCATCCAAATGCGCCCCGCCCTGTGCGTTCCCTCGGCATCTCCTTTGACGATTCCTCGCATCTACCCTTGCAGATGACATTGCGCTCCAGGCGAAAGCGCGTCTTAAAGGGGGTGGGTAATGTCACGGATCGCTCCATTTCTCTCTCGTTTGCAGACCTCGTACACGCGCCGCGTCACGGCACATACTTTCCCTTGCATCACATGCTTCAACGACGTCATTGCCCGGACTTCCGAGCGGGGTTCCGCATCCTTATCTATGACATCATCGCTCGCTCCGGACCTTCGTCCTCCACCCCATGACTCCTTTCTTATTGTTCCCCCCGCTCGCACCACTATTGCACCGCATCGCACCATCGTACCCACTTGTATATAAGGACAGTGTTTCTCTTCCCTTCTCCCTAGACTGTCCATCTCGTCATACGGTACTGTAGCGCATGTTGCCTACCCTAACACCCGGCACTCTCGAATCTATTCTCTTCTCGCTCCTCCCATCGTCGCGACTTGGCGGTTCCTCGGTCTCATAACTAACACTCATAAACTGCGTTTCTGACAACATGGCTTGGCCAAGTGCCTTGTTACTTAGAGCTTGGGGCCTTGGGTGACTTGCCCAAGGGTCCCAAGGCACTGTCAAGTAAGTGGAGTTTTCCTGATGTGGCACGGTGTTCGTCCATGGTGCGAGTGAACACCAAGATGTCGTCCATGTAGATAATGACCTTGCCCGAGTCGATGAGATCCTTGAACAGTTCATTCATCATTGCCTGAAACGTCGCAGGGGAGTTCATAAGTCCTGAAAAAACATCACCGTAGGTTCAAAGAGACCGCGATTCGTCTTGAACGCAGCCTTCCACTTGTCGCCTTCCTTGATGCGGACGTTGTTGTAGCCCCAGTGAACATCCATCTTTGAGAAGATCTTTGCACCTTTGAGACGGTCGACAATTTCAGAGATCAGTGGCAAGGGGTATTCATTCTTGACAGTGCCCTTGTTTAATTCTCGATAGTCTTGTACAGAACGCAGCTTTCCATCCTTTTTCTTCACAAAGAAGAACGGACTCGCCTGAGGTGACTTCGATGGGCGGATATAGCCCTTCTTCAGGTGGTCATCGAGGAAGGTGTCGAGTTTGATCTGCTCGGAAGGTGAGAGGGGGTAGATTTTGCACGGTTTGGGTTCAAAGCCGTCTTTCATGTTGATAGCATGGTCCCATGGTCAGTCGGTCAGAAAGTCGCTCGGAGGTCTTCTTGTCAAATACAGACTGCGAAGTCGCGATACTGAGGGGGGACTAAGTCTTCGAAGGTTTGCGGGCGTGCATTCTCTTTGAATGCTCTGCAAGCTCCTGCGCTTTTGTACAGCCCACGCGGATGGGTACTGCATCTGGATTAGGACCATCGGTTTCGGGGAGGATTCCAGCACGGCGTAGTCCATTGATCTCCCAGTCTCGGAATACCATGGGCCGCTCGTCGTCATCCTCAGTGAAGAGTCGTGTAGGTAGAGGGGAGCGATGGACTGTGTGAACGCGAACACCTTTGACTCTGCGTGCAGAAATGACATAAGTGGGGACTGGGGCACAGGACACATACGTCGGCTCTGGGAAGGGGTCGTCCAGAACGAGAGGTGTCCTTGGGGTTTCACCTGCTTCAACCTTACGCTGTGATTGGACCGATGATGGTTTCCGTGGCTTGGTTGCGAGGTTCGTCACAGGAGGTTTGGACAAAGTGCACGAGGGAGGGCAGCGGAGCATGTCAGCGCGGTCTCGTTGCCAGTCTATGGTGGGATTGTGCTCATCGAGCCAGTCTGTTCCAAGGATCATGTCATGATCGCCGATGTCGGTGATGAAGAACTCAGCTTCTTCCTCATGGTATGCCTTTGAATCTTGCGAGTATATCCGGATCCGCTGGGTCGTTGTGTCGTGTACCCAGCCCATGATGTTCTCGGTGCTGTCCACATTACGCACGGGGAACGGGTTTTCTAGTCTTCTTGTGGTAAGCTTCTTGCGTTCAACAAAGCTTCGGTTCAGGATAATTCCTTCTGCGCCGCTATCAAGCAGCGTGTCTGCGTTGATTTCTCTTTTGGTAACTCGTCCGATCAGCTTAACCTTGAGCGTGATTGATGGTGTTTGCCTGTTCTTGGTGACGGTAGACAGATACAAACACGGGGGATATGATTGCTCACAGGTATGCATGGATGATAATACAGCGAAACGATTTGACAATGATACCAAAAGTCCTTTGCCTCCACCAGACGACGCGACTGGGGGGTGTTTCAAAAATCCTGCGATTCCAGGATGTCCTTCAACAGCGCTACTGCCTGCTCCTTGCCTTCCGTGTCCAGATCCTTCAGCTGGCGAGTGATCACCGCAATGGTTTTGGACGGGTCGGGAGCTGCTTTCGCAGTGGGTGGAGCCGTGCTCGTCAGTGGGGGAGGGGCCTTAGATCCAGTCTCCACTGCGCCTACCCGTCGCGCGCTCGAGTCGCAGTTGGGGCAGTCGCGGGAGACGTGACCGGCCTGTCGACACATGAAGCACCTGCCCTCACGCATCATCTTTTTGCGCTCGTCGTCTGTCAGCTTTGAGGTGAGCGCGACAGCCCCCTTGGACTGACTGCTCTTCCTCTCCGGGTTCTCCTCGAGCCATTGGTGGTTGATGCGGTGGGCGCGCTCCTTCCACTCCACGAGGTCAGTGGGGAATGGGTACGATCGGGCCACCTGCTTGCCGAGTTCTCGCTGCAGTCCTTTCTTGAAGAAGTGGATCAGCGCTTCCTCGTCATACTCCGTCATAGTTGCCAGTAGTTCAAACTCGGTGATGAAGTCAGTGACGTCCCGAGTAGTCATTGTGAGCTCTTTGATCTTACACTGGGCCTCCATCTTCGGTTCGATGGGTACAAAGTCCCGACCAAACCTGTCCGAAAGCTCCTTGTAGGTGCTGTAGTGGCGCTTTGGGGGTGTTTCGCCGGAGTCCTCGGCTTCTTCCTTCTTGTCCTCATAGGCAAAGAGCTCCATGCGGCGGTGCGTGGCCCAGGAGTTCTCTGTGTCTCCCTCCATCAGGCTGAGGAGGAGCATCATCTTGGCATCATCTGTAGTGTAAACATCTTTGTTAACACGAAGGAACATGCGGAGCTCTAGGGGAAATCGGAGGGTGTCGCGTCTGTCACCCTTGAAGGGCTTCAGCTTGGGGCCGAGTTCGCGCTTGGAGGCGGTCGAGGGTTTGGTTTCTTCATCGGGTATTTTGTCAGCGGGGAGGGCGACGTCGAGGGATCGGGTGAAGGCTGCTTCTTGTTGGCGTCGGAGTTCCTTGCAATGTTCTTCAGCTTCGTCAAGCTCGATTTGGACTTCGCGCGCGACTTGGAATTCGAGGGGTGTGATGAGTTCCTGGTTGTGTCTCCAAAACCAGAGATCCTGAACAGGGTTTGCACTAGAGGGTTGCCACTCAACTACTGTACGCCCTGGTGTTCCTTGCCGGTTCCGTCGATACGTGTACCACTTCCTGGTGACGCTGTCGAACTTGAATCCCCTGGGGGGGAAGAGGACAGTGGATCGGCGGGGCGGTGGGGAAGAGGATGCGGGTGGATCAAGGAAGGCGGTAAGGACGTCGGTCGCAAGGTCAAAGTCTTCGTCTGTGAAATAGTTGCCTCCTTGAAAGTACCAGTCTTGCCTGCTTTCTTCGGGAGGGTTGTGGGCCCAATGTACCGGTCTCTTGGTGTCTAGGGAGGTGAGGACGGAGTACTCGTACGGACAATAGCCGCGGAAGATACCCGGGGGGAACGCGGGGGTGGGGGGGCGGGTGAAGGTTTGGGAAGCGATGGTTTTAGAAGAAGTCGGCCGCGACGGGGCGACTACCGAGGAGTTTCTGGGTGAGGTAGCCGGCTTTTACAGCCTGGCGGATCTTGTGTTCGAGGTGACGGTGGCGGAGGGTCTTGCCCTTGATAGTGGCATGGAGAACTGGTGGCGGGGTGGATTCCGGTGTGGGGATTGCAAAATTGTAGACGGTAGGGAAGTTGTGTCGGATGATCAATGGAGGTAGATGGGTGTTGGAACAGGTGTGCCAGGTGGGGGAGTGAATCGAGAACTCAAACCGGTTCCGATCTATGTCAAAGCACGCAACGACACGAGCGTAGAGGCAGAGGATTGTCTGTCTACCGTGATCGTGATTCCAGCGCCACTCGTATATGCGGCAATTGACTCCGTGGACCTTCCAGGTATGTTCCCTACAGAGGAGTTCGAGAGCTCGTATGTGATCGACGGTGGCCGCGTTTGCTCGGGGCCAGGGGAACGGGGTGTTGCGATCGGGGTTGAATGCTTGGAGATTGAAGGTAAGAAAGATCGGTTCGGCAGTGGGTTCCAGGGTGGGGGTTTTTAACGTCGTAGAGACGGTGAGGAGGGTATAGGGGAGAGGGGTGCGAGGTAGGCGTAGGGTAGACTGTCCAGGTGTCAGAAACGCAGTTTATGAGACCGATGGAACCACCTAAGTCGCGACGATGGGAGGAGCGAGGGAAACAAATGGATTTGAGAGTGCCGGGTCTAGGGTAGTGTAGTACAAGCTACAGTACCGTATGACGAGATGGACAGTCTAGGGAAAAGGGAAGAGAAACACTGTCCTTATATACAAGTGGGGACGATGGTGCAATGCGATGCGATAGTGGTGCGAGCGGGGGGAACAATAAGAAAGGAGTCATGGGGCGGAGGACGAAGGTCCGGAGCAATGATGTCATAGATAAGGATGCGGAACCCCGCTCGGAAGTCCGGGCAATGACGTCGTTGAAGCATGTGATGCGAAGGAAAGTCATGTGCCGTGACACGTCGCATGTACGAGGTCTGCAAACGAAGAGAGAAATGGAGCGATCTGTGACATGTACCATTTAAATTGGTTCGCCAGTCACGGGTCACAGAGAGGCCAAAATTGGCGAAATTTTTCTGATGTCATGCATCACGAAGGTCACCGGCGAAACCATTTGTTGAACCCCAATGATGTCACCATTAGAAATGGCCGTTCATGGCCCGGCGAAATTTTATTGTTGTCACGCTCACGCACATGGTTTGGCGGATGGAAATTTTTGCCAGGCCTGTCACGGTCACAACAGGGTGGCGAACTGATTTAAATGGTACAGTATTGCAAGTACGTTCACACTCACCAGAATGATGGAATACCAATTGACTGACAGGGACTGTACCCTACTGTACTGTAGCTCCGCTTGCCAGCAAAGCGACTGGCATTGCCACAAGGCATTTTGCAAGATGCCGAAGGAGGTCAGGTGGGTGTGGAAATGAGCGCCACGAGCTTGTGACGAACTCTATCTCAATCTGCCCAAGTTGAGTGATGACTTACTCGCTGGTCTTCCCTAGACACAGTATATCCACCTACTCTTGTATCCTATTCACTTTGCTCCTGCTGCTTCGTTATGCGTGTACATACGCGCCCATAAGTAGCAAGAACTGAACCTCGTATCAAAAGAACCGTGCGACGCGTCTGTTGCCATGACACCCGACGCGAAACGGAAGGGGGGGTTGTTTGGTTGTATAGGTCCCGTATTTGTTTGCTCTGTGTTGGAATTCGGGAGGGGAGGATAAAACGCAACCTGTTTCTTTTCTGCATGACCCTTGCGATCACGTCCGCTCCCTGATCCTTTCCGACCAGCTTCGACTTTTGCTCAGCTCGAACGCTTTCACGAACGAAGGCCTTACGCCCTTACGCATCCACGCTCCACGCTCCCTCAAGAATAAGCACCCATAAGCACCCACAGCCTCCCACAACATGATCCCGCTCATCCCGACGCTCGCACTTGCTTTCTTCTCCTTCATATCTTCTTCTTTCGTCCTTCTGCGTATCATAGTTCCTGTTCTTCCTCCTCACCCTTTGAGCAAACGCGTTCGTCCAGTGCGTGTCGAGTTTTTGTCTCTCTGTTCGTTGTTGGACTAACGTAACGTGGTCTCAGTCTGAGTTCGGTCTTCCTGACTACCGGTCCCTTTCTGCGGCCGACAAGAGCCACGTCTGGCTCGCCCTCTGCGACGTCGTAGCCCTCGCCATGTTTCTTTGGGAAGCTACGATGGAGTACAGAGGCTCTTCCACCGGATTCGCGACTTCAACCGACGTCACGTCCTCCATCCGCATATGGCTCGCCCTCACCCTCAGGCAGACCTGCCTCCTCATCGTTTCCGTCCTCACCCTCGCTCACGTGCGCATGGGCAAGCCCGTCTCCTTCGGCGAACGTCATTGGATGCTGTGGGCCCCCGCCGTCGTCCTTGTCATCACTTCGACCGCCATCGCCGGCGTCCTCGCCGGTACAGGCCTTCCCAGTTTCTTCTTCGGCGTCACGACCTACTCCGCAACGCTCGCCATCGGAAGCACCGTCGCGTTCGGCTGCCTCGTCGGTACCCTCTACATGATCCGCCGCAACCTCACCGCCCTTACCGAGGACGCCGACTCTTGGCCGCCCGCCAAAGAGCCCGAGGAGAAGCCCCGCCCGTCGTTCGCGACAGAGGACGTCGACGCTCTGCGGGACGGCAGCTCCTGGATCACCTCCCGCGCCGGTTCGGACCATGACTCCATCTCCGCCTTTTCTTTCTCCACCCACCACACTCACGTCCAGCACCCCGCGGTCGCCTCCAACCCGTCCATCCCCGCCAAGTCCTCGTTCTGGTTTAACCCTGCCACGCCCCACAACGGTAATGCTCACGATTCCATTCCTCCCGTGCCTCCCCTTCCGTCGCCGTACCGCGCTCGCGCTCTCGGCGACGATCATCCGGACCCCTTCCGTCGCTGCGAGTCGCCCACCGCGCACGAAGCTCGCGTCCGCAACGGCTCGTCCAGCTCTTGGCTGACTTCAACAAGCGGCACACGTCCCACTGCGGTTTCCGCGTGGTCCTACCCCACGTCGCGTCCTGAGTCTCCCGAACTCGACGCGGCCTTGGCGTCGACCCAGGACCTCAACTCCCACCTCCTACGTTCGCGCCCCAACACCCCTGCCATGTCCAGCGCGCAGGTCCTGGGAGGGTACGGATTTACGCCCTCTACCGGCGATACCGAGAAAGGCTTTTCTACACTCTCGTCCACAGCCACCAAGGACGTCGATCTTTCGCTGCCCCGCATCATCAGCTGGTTGGCTGGGATCTGGATTCCTTTCGTGAGTTGCATTGTTGCCCGCGTCGATGCCTCGACTAACGATTCGATTCAGGCACTTTCTTCTCCTTACCTTCTCTCTGTAACGTCGTCCCATCCCGAAGCTAACAAGGCCATCTCCATTCTTATCGTCCTTAGCGTTACGATTTCTTCCCCGCTTCTGGCTCTCAACATTGTCATGCGCCACGGCGTGCCTGTCCCTACTGGTCTCTTCGAGATGTACAAGGAGCCGCCGTCCATTGTGAACCGCGCGCCTTCCCCGGCAACGACACTCCCCGTCTTCTCCACTGAATACAAGCGCAGCGGCAGCATGACCGTCGTAGAAGGCAGGCGCAGCACCGACGTCTGGCTCGCCAAAGGCGAAGCTGTCGATGGAAAGTCCCGGGTCGGACGTGCGCTTGGGATGCTCGCGCCTTCTCCCAAGCTGTCGGTCCTCCCGCCTGAGGAGCCCATTGATGAGGAGCCTCTCACGCCTCCTTTGCCCATCCAGGATGCGGAGAGCCTCCCGCCAACCGTGCCTCCGACTCCTCAGTCGTCCAACAGCGCCGAGCTCGGGCATACCACCCGCACCCGCACCCAGTCCAAGGCTTCCTCCTCCGCGCGCATCAGCGAGTCCGACTCGATCGCGTTCACCACGAAGATCATGGTCGCCCAACGCCATTATTCCACAATGGCGATGACGATGGTCCTCCCTCCCTCTCCCGTGAAGCCTGATGAAGACGTCCCCACCACGCCCTCTGCGGATGGCTCCGTCATGGCCACCGGCGTCGCCGTGAGCACGCCCAGCGCGCACCAAGGTCACCTCCGCACGCGCTCCGCGTCTTCGTGGGGCAGCCCGCGCTTCCCCGTCAGCCCACCGCCGTCCTCCCCGCTCCCGCCCACCCCGCCTTCGGTCCGGTACGCGCGCCTCATGTCCCACAAGAAATCGTACTCCTCCGGCTTCGACTTTGGTGCCGTCGGACACGACGACATCAACGAGATCGACGCCCTCTCCGCAGGGTTGCTGCCTCTCCTCGTTCCCGGTCTCAAGGTTGGTTCTGATATGCGCATCTCGCACGGGGAGGCAATTCCCTCGCCGCACGTGGAGCCTGCTACCACGAGCAGGACGACCAAGCGTGGTAGGCGGTCCGTCGTGAAGCCGACGTACGAGTTTGGCGCCATCGAGGGCGACTTCTCCTCGCCCGAGGTGCACTCGACGCCGTACAACAGGAACAACGTACGCGGACGCAAGACTTCGGCGCACAAGAGGAACCACTTCAGTCTTCCCAGGTCAGCTTTCGTCCACTCTTCTCCCCTCCAATTCTATCCTAATCCCTTCCCTTTTTTCTCACAGCCTCGCTCTTGGCAAAAACGGCGTGCACTCGCTCGCCGCGTGGACTCAGTCCACTGCTGGCGCGCTTGAGTCCAAGGCCCAGGAATACACCACGCCTTCCGATGGCGTCGACGCGCGTCGCGCCACGGTCTGCCTCCCCTCCGTCGCCGAAGACGCCGCGTTGACCACACCCCCCAATGCCGACAACCATCGCAACTCCATCGCCGTGCTCCTCGCCGCGCTCGAGTTGCCCGCACCGACGGACATGGAAATGAACATGAACATGCTGAACCTCGACGGCCCGCTCCCGTCCGCCAACTCCGAAGTCACGCTCTTCGACTTCGAGGGCATCGCGCCGCTCGCGGAGAGCACGCCGCCGGACTACCGCCGACACAGCGCGGCCTCGCGCGCGTCCCAGCGCTCGAAGAACGCGCGCCGGTCCAGCATCATGTACATCAAGTCGGACGAGAACGCCGCGCCCGTGCGCGCTGCTGCAAGCAGCGCTGCTAACGGCCGCAGCGACAAGAGCACCGAGCCGCAGGCGCAAAGCCGTCTGCGGGAGTGGTCCACGCGAGCCGTGCGCCCGCTCGTGCCCAAGTCGAGCCGATTCTTCCAACCCACCGGCACCGCGAACCCCGCATCCGCCTCGTCCTCCGCCGTACCCCCCATCCCCTCCACTTCCCCCTCCACCACCCACGCAGCCGGTCTGCGCCCACTCTCCCTTCTCCAAGATCGCAGCCTCAATTCGCAGTCAACGCCAGTCGGTACGCGGGGGCTGTCGATCAAGAAGAAGAAGCAGGGCGCGGGTGAGAATGGTGGGGAGAACGCTGGGAGGGAGACGGGCAAGGCGAGGGACTCGAGGCGGCTGGACGCGGAGAACGCGCCGGTGGCGATGCCCCTGGCGGTCAAGGAGAAGAAGCACAAGCGGCTGAGGTCGCTCAAGCTCGCGCGGTCGGACACGACGCGCGAGCGCGCGGCGTTGCGCGCGAACGAGGTGTTGCCCGATGTGGTGGTGCGCCCGCCGTCGGAGGCGTACAAGATGGGGTGGTAAACGCCTTTCCCTGCAAGTCCAGCCTACCAGGCTTGATGATGTGAAGTCTTTGTCGTTTTGCTTTCGGGATTTCGTTTTGAGCTTTGCTTTGCTTTGTTTCATGGTTTGCTTTCGAACTTCGCTTTTATGTTGTAGTTTTTTTGCTGCTGTCGCGCTGTGTCCCCCCTGCTCTGAGTCCGGTTTTGTTCCTGCTCCCCCCCCCTCCCCGCTTATTCTTGATTCGCACGTTCTCGATATGTTTACGCTGTCCCCGCTTTGATCCTCCCACCACCACGCTTTCCTCCACGCTCCTGACGTTTTCACGAGCTCATCTCACTCACGCTTTCCTCGCTCTCGCTCTCGATAAGTATTTGTTTATCTACTGCTCTCCCTAGCTCGAAGCTAGTGCTGACTACCCACCGTCATCCTCCAATTATGCTCTCAACTATGCGCCCCTCTCCTCCAGCTCTGAAATAGGTTTATCGCTTTCTTACGTACCGCTGTCAAGTGCTTTCCGTCGCTGTCGTTCTCGACGAACTATTTACCTTACCATACGCGCCACGCGCCCACTGTATACCATAAAATTCTACCTTCATTTCACCACCATCCAGCAGGTGTGGCGTGCCCGTCGCACCACACAGAGAGGTGACGAAGAAAATTGCGAACAAAGTGTCATGCGATGCGCAAAATAGAGTACTACAGTAGTTGAAGTATACAAGCCGTTCAGACGCCGGGACCGAACAAACTCACAATCGCCACGGGTGGCGGGCCACCATCCCTCAGCTTCGTCTGTCCACAGTACGCGATAACGTATTTTGAAGGATGCCAGGTTACCGTAGGCGACGGCGCTTAGTGCAGGCACGCGGTGCAACGGTGCGCCCGTCTCCGTTCCGCACTGAAGACGCGCATACATTCAGCAACAACGAACGAGAGAGCACAAGGAAGGACGCGGACACACAATGTCGATGTAGTTCCCTGTGCTGGATATGGCGAGGAATTCGCCGTCGTGCGAGAAGCTCAGCGCCGTGATCGAATGTCTGGTTTTTTTTTCGTGGGGCCATGAGCAATCTGCGGTCGATGGAAGGCAAGGAAGAAAGACACGCACTCGCAGGACGTGATCGTCCGCGCGCATATCCACTCCGTCGTGTCGAACATGTTCACGATCGAGTCGTGCCCGCCCGAGGCGAGGTATCGCCCCCGCGGATCGAGTGCCGCGGCGACGCATCCTCCAACGTGCGCCGCAGGGTTCTCACACAGGGTTAGGGAGGGGTAGTCCGTGATGCGGATGGTAGTGTTCGGAGTTGTGGGTGAGGATGACGCCGTCGCCTGCGAAGTTGAACATCGCCGTCGAGGCCATCATCGGCTGTTGGTGGTCGTCTTTACGCGGTATATCGTAACCCCAGAAGACGACGAACGTACGTTGTCGCGCTCTACGGAAGCCCATGTCTCCTTGCCATCTTCCCCGTGCTTTCCGTACGCCATGAAGAAGAGCTGGTGGCTGGCGGAGACGTAGAGGAGGGTCTTCCCGTCGGGGGAATAGTTGGTCTGCACAGGTGTTGTCTTGAGCGAGCATTGCTGAACGTGTCTGCTCTCTGCACCGGCTTGTCAGCCAGAGAACATGCAACGAGCGAGCGCATACGCACGACGCGCGTCCCAAAACACAATCCTGCGGTCCTTTTGACTCGAGGAGCAGAAGAGCTCGGGATGGGTCGGATTCCATGTCACGTAGTCCACCTCTTCCGAGTGTGCCCCCGAGAACAGCGATGCACTCCTCATCTCCATCTGCACCCAGCCCAAATCAGCACCACCCCCTCGACAACCACGCAGAAGAACGCACGCTCTTGTCGGGCTGCCAAACGCGCACGATCTTGTCAATGCCGACCGCGGCGAGCTTCTTTCCGTCACAGCTCCACGCGACATGATTCATGCCTTGCGTCGAATTAATGCGCATGTCGCGCGGACGGAAGGCAGAGAAGGTGGGTGTCTAGCGCGGCGTCAGGCCTGAGGGAAACCCAGACGCGGGGCGAGAGCGTACGTGAACATTGCGAACGGCAAAAGTGGTGTGGGGTGGTGGAGATGGAGGTCGCTGAGGAGGGGGGACCTCGTCGTCGTCCTTGCCGTTGGGTGCGGAGCTCATCGTGGTCGTCGACATCGAGCGCGTCGCGCGATTGCGAGCGCCGAGCCGTCCATCACGTGCAAAGGATATATATTTCCGAATCAGGTATGTATTTAAATATATTACATGGCAGGGTTAGGGTTAGCGGGATAAACCGACAATAAAAAGGCCCGCCCAGCCCGAGGGCCGAAGCGGGACAGGGAAATATTGCGACGGTGCACACACCGAAGCATGTACAAACCGCGAGTTCCCTCTGTATGGACAGGGTCGCCGTGCTATGGAAGGACCCCGTGGCCCACAACCCCAGGTACGTGAAGGGGACTGTGCCATCAAGGTAAGTATGAAGTTCCATCAACGCGAGGTGGGTGGACTTTTATAGGCTAGGGGACGGGCACGGACCCGGCTCTGCAGAACCTCGAGGTGGGGACGAGCGACGGGTGTCGGGAGCGGGGTTTGGACAACCTTCACGCCTTCGCTTCATCCAGGTCAGAGGTTATAAGTATACGGGACACGAGGATCCTGAACTTGAGAAGGTTTGACGAAAGTGTCTCGTCTCTGCCTCGGGGAGACTAAAGTATACGGAGACTAATCTCAGCTTCAGACGTAAAAGCAGCGCGTTGGTTCTCAGTACGACTCCTTTGCCTTCGGTATCGAAAGGGGATGTAACGACGGTACGTGGACGTGTATGACCTTTTGCTGGAAAGTATCGTACCGATGCTCCTTTATTAGCGGTCGAAATGCGGGGAGGATACGATGAAGAGTTTATTCTCTCAAGAACTTGGACTTGGTGTCATGCGGCAACTTCCCCCCCCCCCCCCTACGATATGGACGCGTAGGACGCGTGCGAAGGTACATTTTCGAATCTCTTGACGGAATTCTCACTCACGGCACTGGTAGTACAGGAGTCGCTTACACTGTCAGGCTTGCAAGAGCTGCCTTTGCCTTCAATTCAGAATGGCTGGTCACGAATCACTCATAAACTCATGATCCAAATCACACCTGTGCAGGAGCTCATTCTGGCGAATTCGCGGATACAAGGCCGTCACTTAACGTGAGCCGAACTCCCTCACAGCACCCACATCCTGAGTGAAAATTCTCACCACAAGGTCATATGTCGTAGTCGAGCATATGCGCCCCCACAAAAATGCGCACAAGCACAGAGACTACTAGACGGCTCTGCCGTGCCGCCACCGGGTGCTATTCTCGGTGTCTTTTATCCTTGATTGACGTGGGTGAAGAGAAGAAAACAAGGTATAGTCCAAGTCTCTGGGACGTATCTGGCTTCCTTCGGATCGATCGTGCGCTCGGAAGAAGAGGTGGAGACGGAGTAACCCAGTTTTGAATGAGCCTGACTGCATTTCCCCTGGCCAGCAAACCGTCTCACTTCCCAAACTACTCACCTGATGCGCCTCGTCCTTGTCAGTTTCTTCAAAGTTGCCTTTTCGTTCCCCCATTCCCACATCTCCCGCTAGGTCCATGCTGCAAGTCGACACCTGACTTCCGCGGGCGGGCCGTGCACACTGCGTATACGCCTCGTGCTTGACTGTGCCAGAGGCTCCATGGCCGCTCTTGAGAGGCCACCAGGTGAAAATATGCGTACATATGGAACACAAGCTCGGTCCATCTTCGGTCTTGTCTTGTCCTACGCTGCTGCGACCGGGCCTATGTCGGGGACTTTACACTACTCTCGTTGGCATGGTCAACCTGCTACCAAAGAACGATGTACGACCAGCGACACCTTCTCTACATTCTTGATCGGGTATAAAGGCCAACGTGCTCGTTTCTCGTCTAGTATCAGTCTTCGCTTTTGCAAAATGATCCACACAGCTTCACTCATCACTTTTTCTCTCCTCGTCGCCGTATACGGTCAACAGGTCGGCACGCTCCAAGCTGAAGTCCACCCGACGCTCAGCACTCAGACGTGTACCGCCGGCGGTTCATGCACCACCAAAGCTAACAAGATTGTCCTCGACTCCAACTGGCGATACCTCCACCAGACCAGCAGCAGCACCAACTGCTACACCGGCAACGAATGGGATACGACGCTGTGCCCCGACCCAAGCACATGTGCGACCAACTGTGCCGTCGACGGCGCCGACTACACAGGTACATTTCCTCCTTCATTACCTCCCTTGACGTCCAACTCAATTACGCGTCTTGTGCAGGAACGTATGGGATCACCACGAGCAGCAACGAGCTCACGCTCAAGTTCGTCACCGACGGCCCCTTCTCGACGAACATCGGTTCCCGCGTCTTCCTCATGGCCGACGACGCGCACTACGAGATCTTCAACCTCAAGAACCAAGAGTTCACATTCACCGTCGACATGTCTCAACTTCCGTGCGGTCTCAACGGCGCTCTCTACTTTGTCCAAATGGACGCCGATGGTGGCGTAGCGCGCTTCCCCGCCAACAAGGCCGGTGCTGCGTACGGTACGGGATACTGCGACTCTCAGTGCCCGCACGACTTGAAGTTCATCGATGGCGCGGTACGTATTTGCCTCCCTAACTCACCTCCTCCACCTCCTTATCGTGCGTCCTTGTAGGCTAACGTGATCGACTGGACTCCTTCGCCTACCGATGTCAACTCCGGCACTGGCATGTTCGGTACATGCTGCACCGAAATGGACGTCTGGGAAGCTAACTCGATGGCCGAGGCCGTCACCCCGCACGTCTGCACCGTCGACGGTCAGACCCAGTGCTCCGGCACCGACTGCGGCGACGGTGACTTGCGCTACGACGGCGTGTGCGATAAGGACGGGTGTGACTACAACTCCTTCCGCATGGGCGACAAAACCTTCCTCGGCCCCGGCATGACCGTCGACACCACCCAGCCCATCACCGTTGTCACCCAGTTCTTCACCTCCAACAACGCCTCGAGCGGTACGCTCTCCGAGATCCGCCGCCTCTACGTCCAGAACGGGCAGGTCATCCCAAACTCGCAGACGAACGTCCCCGGCATGGCCACGTTCGATTCCGTCACGGACGCGTTTTGCGACGCACAGAAGGCCGCGTTCGGTGATACCAACTCCTTTGAGAGCCGTGGCGGTCTCGCGCGCTTGGGCGACGCGTTCCAGGCGGGCATGGTGCTCGTGATGTCGCTCTGGGACGACCACGACGTCAACATGCTCTGGCTCGACTCCGACTACCCGGCAGGCTCCAGCACCTCACAGCCTGGCATTGCGCGGGGCTCGTGTGCGACGACGTCCGGCGTGCCCACACAGGTGGAGGCACAGAGCCCAAACGCCCAGGTGACGTTCTCCAACATCAAGGTCGGCCCCATCGGCTCGACGTTCTAAAGTCGCGTCGCAGTTGGGTGAGCCATCGATTTCGTCGCCCTCGATAACCTCTCGTCGATACTTATTCTGAATACGAAGGAATGATGCTTTATTTCACCGAGTCCAGCTGGCCCTAGTTTGTAGATTGGGACATGTACAGAATTTCAATAAAATACCCCGGACGATGTTTGACCTCGTACTTCACGCTGGCGTCCGCGCACGAAACGCGCCGCGGAAATATCCTCCCATGGTGCAAATTAGTTAGGTTGAATTCGACGGAGGGTTGCAGTACTGCGGGTTAAGTGTCCTCAGACAGTCTCACCCACCAGCTCGTGCCGATAAACCAAGTCATTAGCCGTGTAGTATGGGATAGAATCTACATGTGAACAAAATGCCAAAAAAAACGCGTCGAACGATCGTCACCCACCCCTCATAAGAACGGCACATTCTGCATCTCGCCGGTCGCAAACAGGTCCTCATCGAAAGCCTGTTCCGCCGCCTCCTCTTCCTCATACACGTCCTCCTCACCGTCACCCCCGCCCTCTGCTCCAAATTCCAACTCCTCCTCATCGTCCGACGAAGCCTGCGAGCCCGGCAACGAGCCGGGCATACTCTCCATGCTCCGTCTCCTCCTCGCCCTCTTCTCGATCTCGCTCTCGAACCCTGTGGCCCCGCCCCCTTCGGCTTCCTCGTCCGAGCCCGAGAATCTCGTCGAAGACGCCTCCGGGCTAGCGCTGCGGCTAGGGGACAGCGCGAAGCTCGCAAGCGTACTCGATAGGCGTTCGATGCTGGACAGCTGCCGCTGCCTCTGCGGCATCTCCTTCCCCTCCATCGTCCGTCCCCGGGGCCCATCCGCGTTGTTGGTGTAACTGTAGTTCTTCCCGCCGGCTCTGCTGACACTCCCGCTGCCCGTGTTCCGCAGGCTGAAGTTCCGCAGCCGCGCGAACGTGCTCTGGTTCGAGGTATCCGAACGCGCGCTGAGTGCGGGCGAGGGTGGGGCCAGGTCGGGGAGGGGGAAGTCCATCATTGGCGTTTTCCAGAAGTTGTTGTCAGTGTAGGCCGTCTCCCACTTGTGCTGGATCGGTGGAAACATTTGGTCGACGAGGTCGGTCATATGTATGTAGCTTGCCACGGATCTATCCAGCCGTCCGTCAGGTCGATGAACGACGGGAAGAGAAGTATGAAGAGAGACGCACGGAGAGTTGTACCCAGCCAGCTCAAGCAGCTCCATCTTGACTTCCCCATTCGAGTCGATCGTGAAGATGCGCGAGCTGGGGATGTTCACGCTACGGTAGGACAGCGCGTCGGTGATGCGGTTTCCAAAGCCCGCGTAGAACGGGTGTGGCGCGGACGTGCCGAACAGGCGCTGGATGTCGCGCAGGCAGGCCATCTTGAACATCTCGGGCTTGCGCATGATGACCTCCCGGTGCAGAGACGCCATGAGCCGATCCGGGCTCATGATGACGGGCCCCTCGGGGAGCTGGTAATCGTTCTGCTTGATCCCCTGTAGATAGTACCGCGTCGAGTCCGCCTGGCCGATCGCGCGCGAGGTGAGGTACATGATCTTGTATCCGTTCCTGCAGATGTCGGTGTATAGCTTCGCCACGCCGAGATGTGTCCAGTCGCGGCCGATCATGGTGAAGACGTGGCCGAGGGCGTCAGACCTGTGGAGCACATACGGAGTCAGAAAGGCGGAAGGAGGCATGATGTGAGACGCACTTGGTAATGGTTCCGTCGATGTCGGATACCACGATGTGGTCAGTGGAATCCCAGACGAAGATCCGTGCAGTACAGGCCACGGTTCCCGTTGTGGACAGTGCAAACGTGATCGTATTCGCTCCCGGTTGCAACTCTAGAGCTTCCTGTACTTACCACATCAGCGCTCCATCCAACCAATGCAAAAGGGGTTGACGCTCACCAGCTGATCGGATGATAGACGGAGGGTCTTCGCGAAACGCTTCGACTCGTCCTTTGGCAAGTCCACCTTAGGCAGCGACGGCGGCGAAGTCTGGCTCGCAGGCTCTTCTTTGACGGCCGTAGTGGGGGGCGCAGACAGCGTGGACGCCGTTCTTGGGTTCGAAGGTTGTGCCGTGACGTCCACAGTGTTGCTGACGATATCCTGTCCAAGGATCAGCGCTCGATCACATATGTATACCCAACAAACGTACGGAGGGCTCGGGAGCAGTACTATGCTCCTTCAGCGTGGGTCTTTGCACTTTCACGTTTGCAGTTCGTTCGCGGTCCCTGGATATCGGGGGAGCGTTCGAGCGTACGTCGACGCTCTGCGTCCGCGCACCCTTGGTCCCGCGTCTCCACCACCGCACCCACGACGTCCTCTCCCTCGTCTGCCCTTCTGGTTCGCGTCGGTCGTACTCCCCATCCGACAGGGGCCCTTCGTCGTCACTCCGTGCCTCCTGATCGCGCTCGCGCTCCGGCTCGGATAACGCGCCATCGTCCATGCCGAGTTCAGGTGGAAGGCTCTTACTTCGATGATAGTCGGAACGTGCAGCATCGCCCTCATCGTCCGCGTCCTCGGCCGTATACTCCTCGAGAAGAGGGGTGGGTTTGGGCTTGGTGTGCGAGAACTTGGCTTTGACGGGAGAACGTTGGGGGAACGCACCCCATTCCCAAGAGTATTCGTCCGTGGGCGCGAGGGTTATGTTGGGCGGGGCAGAGGGTGCGCGAAGGTTGGGAAAGGGGATCGGGGGGAGGTTAGGGCTAGAAGAGGGCGAGGGGGAGTGGATCGGCAGGGGTGGGTTCGAGGGTGATGCGGATGAGGGTGAGGCTGTCTGAGGAAAGGGGACGGTGGAGGGTTCTTCTGGAGGATCATGGTAGGTTGAACTAGAGACTTGTTGCGAATGGTACCCGCCCATGTCCATCATAACATCTGTGAGTCGTGAGTACAGGTCGGGAGAAAAAGGGTCTGCGAACGTACCGCCGTTGTCGACGATACGGCTGTCCGGGACATCGTCTGAAATCGAATATATTGCTTCGCCGTCCAGGTTGCTACCTCCCTCGGCTTGTCCTCTTCCCAAGTCCTGAGCGAGATTGTACGCCCCGGAGAGTTTGTCTCGGACGTTCTGTGAGGCCTCCTTTTCGGATTCCGCTATAGCACGCATTACGGCAGTCCCCAGTCCTGCGGAACGTTTGAATATTGTCGACGGCCGAGCGATCTCATCCTGCGAATTCTCTTCTCCCTGTGCGTCCGTTTGTGATTCAGAGGGGGCCTCGGGGGCCTCAGGCTGCTGAGGCGAGGCAGCGTCCAAATCAAGGAAATCGGGCTCCTGTCCAGCGTCCTCCGAATCTTTCGCGCCAAACCTGCCTGTGTGTTCTTGCTGAGTGCTGGTGCTGGGCTCGCCGGGCGTCGTCGGCGACAGCAGAGGACTGGTGATGAGATCTTCTGGAATCTCGCCCTCCGTCTCGAATATGAAGAACGCCTCGCCGGCGTCTCCAACTTTCATATGGAACGGGATAAGCTTGCCGTTCACGGTCACATCGACCTGGACACCTATGAGCCCTTCGCATTCTGTACAGAGGAGCAGAGACGCGACGTACCTTCTTCTCTCCTGGGCGTAGGACCTGCCACTTTCCGAAGCGAACATGGAATGGCGAACAGGCGAGCTCCGTGCCGCCGCCCTCCTTGGGTCTACGGATGACGATGACATCAATTGCGCCGGTGAGGGTGGCGGGGTTTATCGGTGGAAGTTCCTTGTAGTATTGATACGGCGCACTGATTGCGTTCACAGCGCCCCAGAGGTAGTTCATTCGTCGGTGGCGGGGGCGTCGGGGGCAACACTGGGCGGGAGGTCGAGCACTCGAGGGCGGGCAAGGACGAGCTGAAACGCGCGTCATTCCGCTTTTGCCGCGTGATTGCGTGGGTCACGTGGCAGACGCGTTTCCGAGGCCCCGAGCCTTTCGACTTCGCAGTTTCCATCTCTCTGAGGCTCTCCTCTCCGCGCACGAAACCCTGCAACATCGTCAGAATCGCCGTTGTCGTAAGCTCTTGTCGTGAGAGGACGTATTTAGGTAATCTCACCCGACGAACCCCGGTCTCGACTTCGGTCAGGTATCATGAGATTCATTGCCGGTCGGCCGGTCTGAGGCTTCTGGTACTTAAGAACCCGAAGGCGAACAGTTGCTCTCCCTCACCACCACTTGCCCATCACTGGAACAATGGATCCCTCGGACCCCGCAAGCTTCAACCACAGGACCGAACTCCTTTCCACTGGCCGATCCTACCACTTCGTCGATCAGAAGCCCGAAGAGTATAACCCCGCTTCGACGCTGACCGTCCTCTGTGTGCACGGATTTCCGGATTGCTGGTGTGTGGCCCACCTTCATTTCCTGTGGGAAGACCTTGTTGACCCGCGGTATGATGAAGGTATGGATGGCGCCACCAGATTCGCCCGTTGGTCGAGAAAGGTTTCCGCGTCGTCGTCCCGGACATGCTGGGCTACGGAGGGACAGACAAGCCTCAGGCGCCGGAGGAGTACACGACGAAGAAGTTAAGCGACGACCTCGCTGCTTTGCTGGATGTGGTCGGGGTTCAAAAGACGGTGCGTGCTCTCTCGTATCACCGCCCCTTCGGTTAACTAAACTGCCGCTGCAGATCCTGCTGGGACACGACTGGGGAAGCTTCACTGTTGGAAGGTTCGCGCTATGGCACCCTGATAGGCTGCTTTGCCTCGGCATGTGAGCAGCTGTATTCATCGTCATTCAGCGAGCGTACACAGGCTGACGAACGGTCCGGCATAGGTTCTCCATCCCATGGACCCCGCCGTTGAAGCAGTATATTCCCCTTGAAGCCGTCGTCCAGCGAATCCCCAACTATTCTTACCAACTATTTTTCTCAAAACCAGAAACGACACCTGTGATCGAGGGTAAAGTGCGTTCTTTTACTATCTAAATGGCCAGCCGACCCAAGAACGCTGATTGGACTCTAGCTGGATCTATTTTTGAGGCTGTTGTATGATGCTCTCAAGGCCGAGAACCCGATTGTCCAGGGAGATAACTTGAAGGACGCCCTCTTGGGTACGAACCCCACCAAACCAACCGATCATCGTTGGCCCACAGACGAGGTACGTAGGACGTGGCAGGCTGCGTCACGGATGTGACGATGTCGAGAGGCTTGAGACTTGACGGAGGAGACAACCACGTGGGGTTGATATTATGGAAAGCACGTACTGATTAATTTCGGCAGGATTTCGCGTACTATGCGTTACAGCTGAAGAACATGAATGGTCCCTTGAACTATTATCGTACGACCAAGTTCCGCTTCGACGAAGAGATCGGTCCGTCACCGATCATCCCCCAAATAGGGTGTATCTCCTGTTGACGCATGTCTTTCATTAGCGGCGACTCTGCCCTCCAAACTGCCGGACGATCTGAATGTGCTACTGATATGGGGATCGAAGGACCTGACGACTCCGCCGGAGCGCGTAGAGATTATGAAATCGCAGGTGACACAGTTAGAGCTGCAGAGACTGGATGGGGTGGGTCACTGGGTGATGCAGGAGGCGAAGGAGAAGGTGACGGGGAAAGTGCTGGAATGGTTGGGAAAAATCGGGTTGTTGCCTCACGCATCGACCAAGCTGTGAGTCGAGTAACACAAGAGAGTAACCAGAGAAATATACGAGAATGTACCTTCCCCAGCTCTCGACAGCTAAGGACGAGAAGAAGAGATATAATTGTGCTTCTGAGCGACAAATGGCCAACAGATGAACTTAGGAAAAAGACGCTCGTTCGGGAGCGAGTTGATGACTCAGGCCAATGAGGGATCGTGGGAACCTTCCTGCGCTTTGTTTTCTGTTCCCGACCACCACCACCACCACCGCAACCTCCCCGCCCCTTCCCCTTCTCCCACCGCCCACAACCTCCCCACATCGCCCACGTTCGCCTTTTTTTCACGGCATATATCAGGTTTTTTGGATCGAAAACGGCACTTGAACTTCAAATCGCCACTCCGCCACCAACGCCTTTCCCTTGGTAAGGCTCCGAGACCCAGTCGCTCGTATCCGTGCTCATCTGCTTCCACAGTTTTCCTAGCCCGGTTCCATCACAATGCCAGCACCCGTAATGCGTCGTCAAGGATTCGCAGCCGCCTCGAAACGTGGCATGGCAAGAGGGTTCGCCCCTGGGAACACGGAGAGCAGGGCGCTAAGGTCGCGGCGGCGGGGAAGGGCGCAGGACGGGATGTACAGCGACGAGGACATCGAGCGCGAGGCGAGGTCCGACGATTCCGACTCGGACGACGACCCCTCCTCTCTCGACTCTGCCTCCGACTCTGAGACCGAACCCGCCTCCGAGGATGCACCGACCACGGCCAACCCGGAAGTCGTCATCCCCAGCTCCCGCCACACTCCCCAGCCCTCCGAGCCCGCCATCTCGAAACCGAACGCCGCCCTTCTGTCCGGCCCCGTCGTCGACTGGTCCGAGATGGTCGCCGATGAGGCCGCCAACGGCACCGCCGATCTCCCCGTCATCGACTTTGCCGACCTCGACGCCCACCACGCGAAGCTCAAACGCGCAGTTCCCCGCAAGCAGGCGAAGAAGATGAACAAGAACGTGCCGCCCCCGCCCCCCATCGCACGCGCCACCTCTGCCCCCGCCGCATCGCCTTCCCCCGTCCCGCCTTCGCCCGTTCGGGAACCCTCTCCCCCTCTGCCGCCGCCCCATCACGAGACGGATGCGTCCGCCCCCCCACGGCGCGGCCAGACCGCACGCCAGGCGTACCAGGAACGGCTCGAGAGCGACCCATCGTTCGTGCCCAAGGTGGGTGGATTCTGGGGCCACGACGATCGCCTGCTGGACAAGGACCTCCGAAGCCTCAGCCCCTGGTGGAGAGGGCGCTGGCAGGGTCGAGGGGCCCCGCGAGGCAGAGGGCGCTTCAACAACGCGTTCATCGCGCGTGGCCGCGGCGGCGCGTTCGCCCCTAGTCCCACGACCGCAGAGTCTGCGCAGCAGGATGCCCCTCCGCTCGTCGAAGAGGTCCTTCCGCCCGTCGAACGCGAGTGGAACCACGACGGCTTCGAGGAGATGAAGAAACGGGACGAACAGCGTGCGGCCATGCAGGCGCAACGAGGCTTCGGCGGCTTCCGAGGCGGGCGTGGTGGTGGATTTATTTCCGGGCGCGGGCGAGGGTTCGGTCGCGCTGGGATGCCATCCGCGCCCTACACCACCCACCTAGCCCCCTCGCCCACTCCGCGCACTTGGTACGCGATGAAGCCCGAGCGCGTGTGGACGAAGCACCACGAGACGTTCTTGCACTCGGACCCCGCGCTCAAGCCGAGGGTGGGACTCGGGCCCGGCTACCGCATCAAGCTCTCTGGGAAGCAGGACGAGACCGTTGTGCGCGCGCCACCACGGACGTGGCCCTCGGCTGCTCCCGAAGCGTCGTCGTCGTCGTCGACCCAATCCCCGAGGCCGACGGCGGAGCCTGTCGTCGTCGTACGCATCCCACGCGCTGGCAAGGCCAAAGCCGAGCCTGAGCAGGCCCCTGCACCGACGGAGCTTCCTCCTGTCGAGGAGGAATCCGTGGTGACTGCGGTTGCCCCGCCCATGGACGAGGCGTCGTTCACCATCACCCAACCGCCGCCTGCTACCGTCATCCCGATCCCAGCGCAACCCACGTCCGTTGAGCCCGAGCAGGCCGCCTACGTCCATCTCCCTCCCTCCCAGCCCCTGTCCGCTCCCGAGCCTGCCTACCCTCCGCCCGAACGGGGCGTCCCCGTCCCGCACGTTCCAGAGGACGTTTCTGCCATGCCCCCACCCGACAGCGCGCTTTGGAATCCGTCACACGCTCCCCGGGAGATGGAGACGCAGCCCGAGCCGCCCGTGCCCGCGCCAGACACACAAGCGCCCGTTCTGCCGCCCATCCAGACGTCGGTGTACCACTCGCCCATGCACGTCCCCTCGCCGTCGTACGGGTCGCCGTACGCGTACACGCCCCTCCCGCCTGGCATCGCGGTCAACCAGCAAGGGGTATACGTACGAGGTCGCCACCGGTCGGGTCGTGTACCTCCAGCCTGCGCCGCCGCCACCGCCTCCCCCGTCGATGTACCAGCACCAGCCTCCGGTCATGGGCATACACGCGCACCCGCCGGGTCTGCCGTTCGTCCCGCAGCACTTCCACCACCACTCGCACTCGCACTCGAGCATCTCCCTGAGCCCGGACCCACACCAGCACCAGCACCCGCACCCGCACTCGCCCACGCCGGCCGTCCCCCTGTTCGCGGAGACGCCGATCTTCGCGCCGCCGCGGCAGAGCAGTCGGATTGAGATCCGGAGGCCGAACGCGGAGGACGAGGGGAAGAAGAGCGCTTCGCCGCGTCCGAGGGGTCCGTCTGGGCTTCGGGCGAGCGTTACTTTGGATCAGGAGGGGGTGGCGAGGGTGCCGGAGTTTTATCCGAGGGAGCAGCAGATGATGATGGAGGGGATGGGGTACTCGCCGTACCCTCAGCAGCAGCAACAGTATTACTATCCGGAGCAGCACTATGCGTACCCGCATAACCCGTACGAGCAGGCTCCCCCGCCCCCGCCCCCGCCTCCGCAGATGCAGTACGAGTATCCGCCGGAGATGCGGGGACCACCGGGAGTGTACTACTAGACGGCATTCCTTCTGGCTCCTCTCTTGTTCGTTTGTTTATAGTTCAGTTCTTTCACGCACGCGTCCTCATTCCCCACTCCTCATCCCCCTCCTCATCCACGTTACGTTCTTGCCTTGCTTTCTGTTTGTTCGTTCGCTGTTATATTGACGATTGCGATGCCCTCTACTCTTATCCCCCGGCCCCGGTTCTTTCTTCTTACTCGTTTCTGTTTTTGCTGGTCGTGTCTGTGTTTCGCGCCGTTTTACTGTATCGTCCAATGCCCCCGAGTCTTGCTGTTATCCTCCGTCTGTTTGCCCTACATCGCCCGCCATCCATGTCATCCCTCCGTTAGCCACTCTTCTCCAGACCCCGCTGCCCCCCGTCCCCATCCCCCCGTCCATACATGTTCATGTCAATCTGTACATATCCCGCGCATGCCCCCCCGTAGTAGTTCCACACCTAAGTTGCTTAAGTTTTATTACGACTCCTTGTCCTTTCCCTTGACTTATCGGCCTTTTTCTTGGATACGGTCGGACACGGTCGGTTCGATGACGATTCTGTTGATCTTTTTGGTCTCCTTTCGGTCCGCAGACACGCTGGCTTGCTTGTGGACGGGTGCGGGTTGCACTTGTATGTACGATACTCCGAATAAAGTAGAGCTGATAGGCCATCCGGTTCTGAGAGTGAGAACGGAAGGAAACGGATGCATTGTACGGGATGATGGTACAAGGTCTATCAATGGTGGGCTTCGTGGTCGACAATAGGACCGACGGGGGGCTGTGAGGCAGGGTAGGCGTAAGGAGACGAGCAGCGTGAAATTGAATGCAAGAAAGACGCACGGGTGCATTACGTTCCCTGGTTCGAGAGTATGCGTGAGCTGGGCGGCATATTCAGGTTAGGGCGGGAAGACGTACCATTTGGTTCCACCGGGCATCATGGACGCTGAGGACGAGGCATGTATGAGTATCAACACAAAGTGAGGAAAGAGAAAAACATACGGATGTAAGGGTCTGGGTGCTTGACCGTCGCGAGGTCCGCCTCGGCCTTTTCGAGCAGCGTAGCGAGCGCACGGGGGTCGTGCACGTCCCTACCGCCCCAAACAACCGTCAGTTTTCCAGTCATCTAACGGCCCTTGCTTTCACACGCCCCCCGCCCAGTCGCCGCCCCTCCGAAATCAAAACAAAGCATTCACCTGTTAGCGTCGAAACGCGCGCGGATGGCGAGCGCGCGCGGTCGGAAGAGGTCGTAGCGGACGACCCAGTCGCGCTCGTTCTTGAGCATGCGCTTGTAGAGAGATTTGACGTAGGAGCGGTGCGCCGCCGTGAATGGGCTCGTCGACATCTTCGCGGGGCGGCGTCGTCGACGATGGTGAAGGTGGTGGTGAGTGGAATACTTGTGTCGGCGCGCCGGTCAACGCCGAGCTCGACGTCCGCGCGCTTGATTATGTAACCCGATTGATTTCTCTCTTCACCTTGCCGCAACCGCTTTTGAGCATAAAAACCAACCGACACCCACGCCGCCCTGACTCGTTGGATATATGGATCCGCACTCGCGCCACTCGCAGTTCAACCAACGCCATCCGAAGGCGGGCCCTCTGTCTTTTGCGTCGAAACAGCAGGAAATGGCATCGGTGGGCAAGACCGCGTCTTCGTTGGACGGGTTCGCGAAGAAGGCTGGGATGGCGACGCCAGGCGGTGGCAGGAAAAAGTCGGGGGCGTCGATCACGATGGGCATGGGCGTTGGTGGGATGAGGCCGATCGCGACGAACTCGAGGATCAAGCAGGAGGAGCGGTTGCGGAACGACATGTATTTGTCGTTCGTGAGCAACGCGCTGCTGCAAAAGTCGATGGTGAGTCTGGATGTCTTTTAAAATGGAGTATGCGAGATGGTGGGGCGGGGGAAGAGCAGCGAGCTTGTTCTTTTTGCTTTCAAGTTCCGTGGATTTTTTTCGTGGGGCTGACGGGTTTGGATTCGCAGGGAAACCAAGACGCGTTCGACGAGCTCGTCGACCAGTTCACGCTTAAAAGAGGCGGGGCAGACGCACAGTCGCCCGTGCCCCAGCTCCGGCTGTGGATCCAAGCGCTCACCCACGTCGTCTCCCGGCTCGATCGAACACACACGCCGCTTGTCGACGCAATCGTGCGCATGCCGTGGATGACCCTCGACTCGAGCTTCGTCAAAACATATACATCCTTCGTTGGCATCCTCGTCAGCGCAAAGCCGGAGTACCTATCCATGGTTCTTGCCAGAATCGCACAGGGGTTCACATATCGTGCGCAGTCTGGCGCTACCCTGTCCTGGCCGGTAGCTAACTCGTTGCTTAGAATCAGGGCTGCAAGCTTTGGACGCCGGGCTTCCGGAGAGCTCATCGACACCCCTCACCAGACGCATCGTCTACGATCGGATCCATGTCCTCCTCCAGCAAATCATTTCCCTCATACCGACGCTGCCATCCACACTCCATCCCCTCCTCGCGCGCAACTTTCCCCACAAACGTCAGAACAAAGCTGCCCAAATAACCTACATCCGCAATATGCTTCGCATATCCGATTACTGCCCCGAGATCGCCGACCGTATCCTCGCCACGATCATAGACCGCGCCATCCAGATTGACGTGCGTCGTTTGTCTCCGTTCTTGTTTTCCAACAGCTTATACGTCATGAGCAGGTCGAGATTCAAGTCGAGCTGGAAGAGCTAGAGGCAGCCGAGGAGACGGAGGACTCGCCCCTGTTTGAATTGGACCCGTTCGATACACTCGTTGGCCAAGAGGGCGACCCCACATCAGACAACGAGGACGACGGGGACGATTTCTCTGATCTATCCTCCGAAGGTGACGAAGTGGACGATGACGACGTCACACCCGCAGCCACACCCATCGACGTCGATCACATCACCGACATGGTTGGCAAACTAGACTCGATCCTCAAACTCATCTTTGACCACTTCAACGCCACTTTACAAGACCCCGCCCCAGGACCTCCAGACCCCGACCTACATGTGCTCACTCCAGAAGGCCTACACTCCCTTATGCACACGCAATTCCACACGTTGCTTGCCATCTTTGAGCGAACGATTCTACGCACGTTCAAATCACGGTACACGCAGTTCCTCGTTTTTTGGTTTGCCTCGCTCGACTCCGAGTTCAGCGACACGTTCACGGGCGAACTCATCGGGAAGGCACTGATGGACGACCACCACCCTGTGGTGACGCGCGCCGCCGCCGCGAGCTACCTGGCGAGCTTCGTCAGCCGGGCGACATTCGTGGACCGAGAGTCGACACGGAGCGTCGTGAAGATCGTGTGCAATTTTCTGCGGAGCCAGCTGGACGTGTTCGAGGGGGTGGGTTTGGTGTATGACACGAAACCGGCACCGTCGAGCGTCGTATACGCCGTCACGCAGGCCATGTTTCTTATGTTTTGTTTTCGGTGGAGGGACCTGCAGGAGGACACGGATGCGGACGAGTTCGATATGGCGACGGGCGGGGGTAGGAAGTGGATGACGGAGTTGAACGTGATGCAGCGCATCGTGACGTCGGCGCTGAATCCCTTGTTGGTCGGTCTTCCCTCACCTTCCTTGTTGTTGCGCACCTCTCTTACATCGACAACGTGGGCTGTAGGTTTGCTCGGACAACGTCGTGCAGCAGTTTGCGCGCGTGGCGCAGGCGACGGGGTTTATCTACGTCTACCCCATCCTCGAGGCGAACAAACGGCACGAATTCGTGCCCACCACCAGCGCGGCGTTTGCACCAAGCAAGGCTTTTGGTACGGCCGTCTTTGGCGACAAGGTCCTCGGCGAACTCAACACGTTCTTTCCGTTCGACCCCTATAAGTTGCCAAAGTCCGCCTCCTATGTCGAGAAGGTGTATCGAGAGTGGTCGTCCGTGGCCATCGAGGTCGACGATGACGAGGAAGAAGAAGAGGAGGAGGAGGAAATGGGAGGAGATGTTATCGGGATGATGATACGTGCGCCGACGGAGGAGGCTGCAGATGGATTGGGCGAGTCGTTTGGCGGGATGAGCATCAGTCCGGCGCCCACCCGCCCTGGTGTTTGAAGCTTGAAGCCTCTGTCTGTTCGTCCTCCCCTGCTATCGTGATGCTATCTTACGCCCTTGCTTTGCCATGTTTCTGTACCTGCCATCAGATGATTTCATACTCTTCACAGAAGCGTGAAAGCTGGAGCTTTGGGGTCGAGGCGAGGAAACACGAGGACGACACGAGGCTGGCTGCACGCGCGCGATAAATCATCAAGCCAGCCGAAATCCGCCTTTCAAGCTTTCCCCACCAGGCTTTCCTCCCATTCCTTACCCAGCAGTGCCTCTGCGCCCATGCTCAAAACAAGTGTCATCGAGCCTCTCCCACCTCCCGCCAAAGCTCCGGCTGAGCCGGAGCCTGATCACTCCCTTTATGGCCGCCTGGGCTGCCACCCGAGCGATGAGTTCTGGCTGGAAGACGGAAGCATCATCCTCGTCTGCGCAACGGTCGGTTTCCGCGTGCACCGCAGCGTGCTGGCCATGCATTCAGAGGTGTTCCGGGATATGTTCACGGTCGGGAGGAAGGACGACCAGGGGGAGATGTTCGATGGGTGTCTCGTGTTGCGGCTGCAGGACGCGGCGGAGGACATCAAGTATCTGCTACGCGCGCTCTATTATCGGGAGTAAGTGCACGAGTCCGCGTTGGAGAAGGATCGCGGTGGGCTGACGCGTGGTGTGCGCTTCGACAGGTTCGCGCAGGACAAGCGCGCGCTCAGCTTGTTCGTGCTAGCTGCTGTCCTGCGCATGGCGACCAAATACATCATCCAGAGCCTTCGCCGCGAGCTCGTGGCCTACGTGCTCGTGCTCTTCCCTTCCTCGCGCGCCGGCTGCCGCACCCTCCTGCGCAACCCAGACATCGTCCCCGTCGACTTCAACCCGCTCCTCGGCGTCGAGATCGCGCTCACGTGCGACCTGCCGATCCTGCTGCCCGTCGCGTGCTACGGCGCGGCGCGGATGGAGCTCAAGGCCGTGTACGACGGATTCAGGCTGGGCGATGGGCGGTGGGTGAGGGTCGGGCCTGAGACGGCGAGGACGTGCGTTTATTTCAGGGAGGCGCTGGGGAGGCTCGTGGAGAGGAGCGTGCATGAGGAGCCGTTGAAGGCGGGATGGTATAGCGATTCGGGAGGGTTGGTGGGGGCGCACGATAAGTGTCCCGGGATCGGGGCGGGGATGGTGAGGGAGATGGAGGCGAGGTATAGGACGCTGAGGTGCGACGTTGTTTGTGGGTCGTTGCCTTACGGGGCGCAGGAGGGGTCCAGCATCCTGGTGAAGGGCGTGGATCAGCTTTGCGAGGGGTGTCTTGGGAGGATGGATAGATGAGAGAAGGAAGTGCAGGGCCTGATTTGGAAGGGGCTGCCGGCGGCGTGCGGGTGGAAGGGTGGGTGGGATGTGCTGAGGGCGTCCAGTCCCGAGTGATAGGCCTTGGCCCGTCCGAGGTTTGGGTGGCTTGGACCGCGCCCGTTTCCTTCTTTCCTTTCTTGTTGTATCCTTGTACCCGCGGTTCGGCGCTGTATTCTCAAACACAGATATCCTGTCTCTTATTATGTACCGCATGAGTGATTTACTGCCCAGTAGTACATTGTAGTAAGAACATGCTGAACCTGCTTTTCCGCGCGCTATGGTTCGGTCAATTCTACCGCGTTCCATGTTTCGATGGAGTACTTATCCGTGTTCAACGCTCATGACCTTATAATGTTTCGCTATAGATGTTCTCAATCTTGAATCCTGTTGTACGCCGTTGGCTATCATTAAATAACTTGAAGATGTCGATACCATCATCATGCATGTTACTAAGTACTATAGTCGCGGAGTCAGATCATGTACGACATTGCATCATGACCTGTTTGATGCTCGACGCTCAACTTCCGACACCCGTCGCCCGTCCCCACATCAAGGACCTGCACACCCGGGTCCGTGCCCGCCCCCAGCGTATAAAAGCCACCCACCTCGCGTTGATGGAACCTCATACTTACCTTGATGGCACAGTCCCCTTCACGTACCTGGGGTTGTGGGCCACGGGGTCCTTCCATAGCACGGCGACCCTGTCCATACAGAGGGAACTCGCGGTTTGTACATGCTTCGGTGTGTGCACCGTCGCAATATTTCCCTGTCCCGCTTCGGCCCTCGGGCTGGGCGGGCCCCTTTTTTATGTCGGTTTATCTCGCTAACCCTAACCCTATGGCGCAGTATAAGTACTCGATCTGGAAATATACATTTCATACACGTGGCTCGGATAACGGCGCCGACTCGGTGGCGACAGATCGACAATCAACGCCACAGTCGGTCCGACTTCCGGGTGGGGGTTCCTTGTAACTTTTTGGGATGTGCTCGATCTTTTCTGCATCCATAACGCCGCTCTGAAACGGGCATGCGTCGAACAGAGCCATGAGACGTATTGGTCTCGTAGGAAAAGTTCTGATTTGGTGCTCATGGCTGCAAAGTTGACCTCGTACTTATATATTGAAATGTCCAAGACGAGATACAAGCAAAAGTAACGATACAAGTCCGTAGTTATGGAGTACAATAAAAAACGAGCGTGAGGGGCATGTGCGAAAGAGTCCCGAAAAAAGTAACGGCTACATTCGAGAAAAACACAGACCTGTCGACTGAAAGACCACAGAATGGTGACGCTTGAGGGCATCAGGCCTCCGGGGTCGCAGCGGCGTGTTGTCCGATAGGTACAGCTTGGCTTGTCTCTTCTGGCGTGTCTGAGACCGTTAAAAACAGGGAATTCGTAAGGGACGCTTCCCCAAGAGCGAAGGAGCACTGACCGGGAACACCATCGTCGAGAACGGGCTCCAACCCCTTGGTCGAGGCAAATGTATCCTGGGACAAGGCGGAGGTCAACGCCTCCAGGCATTCTATATACAATGTGAAAATGCCGTGGATGGCCGAGTGTTCAAAAATGTACATACCTTCGCGAGATTGGGGTGAGAAAACGCGCATTGAGATGTAGTCGTCGGCCAATCCGGCTGGTGGGTCGCCGACAACGAGGGGCGTGTCCATGCTGCGGGTGCGACGCTCATCCTTGCCTTCACGCCGTGTGATGTTTGCATTCTCTGGAGAAAGGGAAAGGAGGGAAATTAGAGAGCGGATTTTGAGGGGCACTGCACTTCTTCACCTTCGAGGTTGCGAGTACTCACGCGGCTGAAGACATTTGCGGTCCTCAACCTGTCCGAAATATGCTGGCAGCAAAGCGTTAGCTGGGACTTCACAGACTCAAACGTCGAGGGGAGACTGCATACCTTCGTAACCGCGAAGGAGTCCTTCATCATGTTCTTGTATTGTCGTTTCTTGAGCCAGACCTGGTGGATCTTCAACTCGGGCTGGTCCTCGAGACTAGCCCTGACACTGTCGGCGCTGAAATTCGAAGCCATCCGTGAGCGGCGACGGTGAACGAGAGGGTGGATAAAAAGCTCACAGGCGCCACTTTCGACGTACTTCCACCAGCTGCTCGTGGGAAAAGAGCTCTCCGTGGCTCTCGATGAGCAGGAGCATTCGCTGCTGATAATAGTCTGCGCGATCGACCATGTATCCAGGCGTTTGCTTGGAACCGAAGGTGACGAGGGCTCTGACGAGGAGGGTGGTAAGTGTGCCGAACGCGGCGCCGCCGAGGTCTGGAGTATGGTCCGTGACGAACGCGACCTGCGCGTTGCTGTGAAGGGATGCATAGTCGGCCATGAAAATAAAGGTGGATGGAAAAAGATATATGGGACGGTGATACACTGACCATACTCACTCACCCTTATATAACACAGTGCACGCGTGTGGCGGGGGACGAATAACTTGCAGCGGTGCGACGACGACTCGAGCCTTCCGCGATTGCTCTGGAAAAGAACAGCTGCCTGATGCAGACGATTCTCGTCCTCGTTCAGTAACAAGAACAGCTGCAATCGTCAGCGCCACCTCTTCGCCAGTTTGACAGAAAGCGGGGCGAGATCGAGTCGAAACGCCGACCTTTGTTGCCGCGTGGACGGACACGCATTGTTCTTCATCCGTCCGACCGCGACGCGACAGGGATAAAATTCTGAGCATACAAAGAGAAGGCGCCGGGAGAGCGAAGATGGGAAAGCGGGGACCCGCCTGTCAATCAACCGTCGCAGAACAAAAGACGGCGGCGACGCCAAGCGCCCGCCTTTGTTTTCGCGAAATGTGTCGTGCGGCCCTGCCGGCCCGTGCCTCTCATATCCTTTCCCCGCACAAGTTTGTCTCACAATTGACTTTCCCCCTCCTTCCATCCACCCTACGTCCCCTTCCTCCCTCATCGCCGTCGCCAATGGATCCCACAGGAGGAAGAGAGGTTGACCACGACAGTATCAACTCCGTGGAGAGCACACGACTCTGGAAGGAGAACCCAGGAACTCTCAACCGCGTCGAACGTTGGTGGACGCGGCATCAGCCTTGGTTGGAGGAATGCGGGTACAGGCTTCGACCTCGGTACCAGCCAGACTGGAAGCCTTCATGGCATTCGGTTAGGACGAGCAACAAGCTTTTCTTCGAATACGAGGATGGTCAGTCCAACGAGGTGAGTCTTGCGTTGAACGCATCCTTCGCTGTCCACTCAGGCTGATACCGTCACCAACGTAGTACCCGCACATCCTCGACGCGACGCGCATCTCCGACGGCACGTTTGTCACGCTCAAGAGAGTCCGTCCCGGTACTGGTCCAGAAGAGCTCAATGTGAACAAGTTCCTCTCGTCCGACGATTTTGTGTCCGACCCCAGAAACCACTGCGTCGCGCCGCTGGAGATTCTGCAAGTTCCAGACAATGAAACCCTGTCCTTGCTCGTGATGCCTCTTCTCCGACCCTCCTTCGATCCTCCCTTCGACACGTTTGGAGAGGTTGTTGCATTCTGCACTCAGATCTTCGAGGTAAGCCATCTTGCGGTCGTCCGGTCGTCCGGTTCCTCGCTGAAGCTCCGCGTGTACGCGCGTAGGGAATACAACTCCTGCACGAGCATCACGTCGCTCACAGGTGCGTCACCCAGCCCCGACCGCTCTTGCCAATTACTCACATCCTCCTCCAGAGACTGCACCTACCTCAACATCATGATGGACGCCACGGGCATGTATCCCAACTCCTTCCATCCCGTCGATATCAGGCGAACGAGGGACTGGAAAGGAAAGGCGAAATACCACTCACGCACCCTCCGTCCGCCGAAGTACTGGCTCATCGATTTCGGCCTCTCTCGAATCTACGACCCCGCCAACGGTCCTGCGCTCGAGCTTCCCGTGCGCGGCGGCGACAAGTCTGCTCCGGAACACCAGGACGAACACTACAACGTGCCTTGCGATCCATTCGCGACCGACATCTACTACCTCGGTAATCTGCTCCGCGAGGCCTTTATTCGGGTTCGTCCACCCCCTGTCCTCCGACGCCGCTCACCACTGACCCGTGCATTTGGCGTTTGCAGGACTACGGCGGATTCGGGTTCATCAAGCCGCTCGTGGACGACATGGTCAACACGGAGCCATCCAAGCGCCCGAAGATCGACGATGTCGTGGCGCGTTTCAAGATCATTCGCGACTCGCTGAGCACGTGGAAGCTACGCTCGCGCCTCGTCAGACGGAAGGAGTGGAGGATCGTTCGTGTGTGGAAGTTTGGTGGGCACGTCTATCGCACGGCTGGTTACGTCTTGACGCGCAAAGCCGCCATCCCCGAACCGTAGTATTTATTCCGTGATTTATCTTCCTCGCCCTTTGTACGCTTTGTATCAGGTCCACGCTCGTTCCGTTGTCAGCTATCTTTTGTATCGTCTCCTTACTATCTCGCTGTGATGTATCGAATACCGTACTCTGTATATTACTTATCGTCAAGTCCTCGCGAATCTGACTAAAACAGAAGGCCATGCGATTCAGCGGCAGTGCGAATGCGACATGTAACCAAGGTTGTTGAAGACGGAAAGCGGATACCGTCGACAGCGTCATTTGGCAGTCGGTTGGAAGGAAGACGATGAAGTGCGGATGGTCTAAACCGAGACACGAAGGAAAGCTACTCGAGCCTTGAACACAAACGAGGGTATATGAAGCCGATGCGTATCGCAACGGTATTCTTCTACGCTACGGATACAGAGGTTGCTTTACTATTAACAAAGCCAACGATACACCAATTCTCAACGGGCGCGGTGTACATAAACATATGCGAGTCGGCGACAACTCTCAAGCTTCAATCTCCTCCTTGCCCTCGTCGGCGTCGGCATCGGAATCAGTATCGGACGAAACTGCATCCTCATCGGCAGCATCATCGGCGTGAGATGGGAGCGATTGCATCTCCTGGATGTATTTCGCCCAGTCAAAGCCGGTACTGGGGGACGTTACGACCGTGACGGTGTCTGCCGCGTTCACGGCGCGCATATCAGCATGAAAGCCCGGATGAAAGTTTGGATAGGAAGGACATGCCGTTGTTGTCGTCCGAGGTGAAGGTCTCCATCAAAACGCTGTGGGCTTGTAATTCGTTATCAGCCGCCTCGGACTGTACCGAAGGCGCCTCGGTATGAACATAGGCGGGGAGAGCCTCCGAGTCCGGTTCCTCTTCAAGTTCGAGTTCATTGACGACGGCGGATATTTCCGCCACTACACGAGACGATTCGGAGGTCTCGCATTAGCATCATATTTTGCGTAACGCAGCGGCAGCCTCTGACGTACCTCCAGCGCTCTGGTCAGCAGCCTCTATTGCACGGCGCATTGCTTCGGCCTTCGCCGCGAGCTAGACAGCAATAACGATTAAAAATGGAACCAAAGCTCATGACGTGGACTCGCTCACGGCACTCGTCTTGTGATACGCCATTTGAGAAGTTTTGCGATACCCACGTGCGGCGAAGAAGGCGTCAAGGAGACCGTTGGGTTGGTCGGCCTTGAGGCGGTTAATCGTCGCCCTTCACAGAAGCGGTAAGAAAAACAAAGAGCATGATGAAACGTAAGGATGTACTCCTCCAGAGCCTCGACAATGACGGCCGCATCGACGTCGGACAGATACGGCCTGGTGGTATCCGCGAGATTTATCGCGAGCTTGATGAATTCGTCACCAGCCATAATTTGCTGCGAAGAGAGCGCTTTTGAAACGGGGGAGTACAGGAGATATATGGCAGAGTTCAAGGCTGAGATGTTGGAGACGGCGTTCATGATTTAGATGATGGGGACCCACCCGCCGCGTCGTGCAGGTTTATATGACGCTTGATTTGAGGATTTTACGTGCTCGAAATACCCGCCGCATGCTAAGCCCTCAAACCAATTGCCGCTGTTTGCATTCGAAACAAAGACCATGAGACGGGAATTGTAGAGACATGTAATCGACGCACCCTCGTATCCAGGGGGTCGGGATCCATCATCTCGTCGCTTTTGTGAGATCCTCACGGCGATCTTCTCGTCGTCTTCTAATGAAGAACAAAACGCGCTGATGTGCACGAAGCCCGAATCCTGGTCTGAATCGCACTGCAGACAATTGAGAGCAATTCTTGGGATATCAGACACAGAATAAGCGAAAATAAGGTGTGGTGTCTACCTTATTTCCTTCCGAAGGTCAAGGGCCGGGAGAGGTACAAGAAATGAGGAGGGAGAACAAAAGCATGAGGTGGCGAACGGGAACAGGAAACAGGCGCTTACGCGGCTGGATCGGCGTTTGAAATTGGAGCCGCGCCACTGGCCCTGGCCCTGGTCCGTCGGTCCGACTTCCTGGTCTCTGCATATCTTGTGGGTCCCGGACCTTTTCAAGTCAAACATGGACCTACTACTTACTCCAAGATTCCCCACAACCCGCCCCTCTTTTCTTCGTTCACTCTCCCGTTAGGAGTTCTTGACCTATAGTCTGTTCAAGTATATAATACAAGAATCAAACAGGAATCTACCTTTCGTTCGAAGCAGCGGAGATGGAGACAAGCACCCTTTATTGCATCCAGTGCGTGCTTCGGCAAGCAATTGCACGGACATTTCAAGCCAATACCGAAGAGGAAAGCTGTAAGGGAAGACTTGTTCTTGTTCTTCACTAGGCTACTGAGCTTTTCCTGGGTAATCATGTGGGCGCGCTGGACCTGTAGACCGCTGTGAAATCTCGTGAAATGTGTTTGACAGGGAGACCTGGTATTCAAACACGATCGGAGACGAGAGCAGCACAGCAGCCGAAGCTTCACAAGGCGGATGCTGGTGGATGCTCAAAGATTAGCACTAGTAGATGACTTGTTGTGCGTTTGGCATGTCGCTGATGCGACGACCGCGTCCGAAAAAACCGCGGGAGCGGCGCGCGTCGCGTCGACCACCCTAAATAGACACAGGCTTGAAACGAGGTAAAGGCACCTCTCGATGCTCCGTTCGAGAGGCAGAAAGACGCATAACGCCGTCGGAAACAGGGACCGATATGCAGAGTGGGAAGCTTAAGGCCTATTGTCCAATCTCCCAACAATCAATGACACGAGAAGCTACCATGCAAAGGACAAGCGCGTTACTCATCATTACGTGGATCCGCCGCTGGCATCAAGAGGTGATGAACTGTGGGACCTTGTGGGACTGAATCCCCACATCCTAACTAGACAACAAGCGATCCATAAACGGGGTGGAGACACGCCCAGAATAAAATGCGAGCGTAGCAATGGTATTCCCGAGGGAAAGCGTAGCGTTTGTACAACAACAGGACAGGTTGTGATAGCAGAGCAAAGAAGGCAAGGGGAAACAATGCGACAAAAGAGAGGCTGGGTATGATGGGCGGCGATCATGGATCCGGGATAGCGGGCTTGCGGGTGATAACGTATCTGGTCGTGCGACAGACATGGGCGCAGAAATTCCAAGCACGAACGATCTTCCACTCCTTTCGTCTGACCGGACGGGAGCGGAGCTTCCATGCGCTGAGAGAGGCACGAACGTCATTGAACCGAGAGACTACTTCATCCATTTTTGGACGTTTCGAAGGGCCCCTCTGCACCATGTCATCGACTAGAGGCTTGATGAACTCGAAACCTTCGTATTTCTACGGGGAAAAGAGGAGTCAACAGAATGGCGTGAACATTTTCGGCAAACAGGAAGGAGTAGGGGGTACGCACCTCAATAAATACCTCGCGAATGAGATTACCGAGATAATAGACATCCGTGAAGAAGGGGTTACAGGGAGTCTCGTATGTTTCGTGCTCGGGAGGGGACTTGTCGCCTCCATGCAACGGCATCTCTAAGGGTGGACCCTTCGCAGGATCGTATTGACGCGAGAGCCCGAAGTCAATGAGGTAGTACCTCGGCGGTCGCAATGTGCGCGAATGATATTTTGCCTTGCCTTTCCAATCTCGACGACGTTGACGCATTTGTGGATGATAAGGGTGGCGATACATGCCAGACGCGTCCATCATGACGTTAAGTTCTGTGCAGTCCCTAGTCAAACCTGATTGAGTATACGGATAATGCGAAAGGAATGCCTGACGTACCGATGGGCAACATGGTGCTCGTGCATAAACTGAACACCCTAAGGCAGATATCAGAGATGAATGGACGAGTACATGAGTAACATACCTCAAATAGTTGCGTAAAGAGCGACACGACCTCCCCAAACGATTCGAAGGGAGGGTCGTCGAAGGGGCATAGGAGGGGCATGACAAGGATGACTTCCGTCTCGTCTTCGGGAACGATGAGGTGTTCAGACGCCGCTGCGCAGTGGTTTCGGGGATCAGACGCGAGCGGCTCAGACGAGAAAAACTTGTTGATTTCCAGCTCTTCGGAAACTACGTTCAGCGATATCCTTTTCAAAATGACAAAGGCCCCGTCTGATATTCGAGTAGCATCCATAACGCCTCGTAGCTAGGATGAGGATGAAGTTTCAGACAGGTTCTATGGAAAGGTATGGCAACGCACCCAGTTCCTCTGCCCGTCCTCGAACTCCTCAAACGGCTTCTTCGTACCTGCTTTCTTCCAGGAAAGCTCCCTCCCTAAGATATATCGAGGTCGAAGTTGATAGCCAAGCGGCCGTAAGCCACGGTTGATGTCGCCTCCACCACCTTTCCAAACGATCGAGTGAGCCGGGATCTTCTTGCCAGAGCCTACGGCTCTCTTCAGAGTCGACGCTGTCGCGATCCATGGGGGCTGTGGTCGTGGTTCGGAATGTCCAACGCTGAGCGCTGCGACCCGCGTTGATGATCTGAGTTTGAATATGGCAGATTCCGGAGACCTTTTCTTGTCCCCGACTCTCACTGTCAGACTACATCTGCCATCCGAGTCTGCCGCATCATAAGTAGACAAGATCTTGAAGCTTGACGGGTGACCAGGGCGATGCATTGTCCTGCCAATGTACCCACTGTGATCAAAACAACTTCACAATAACAGCTTCTCGGGAGATATGTACGTACTCTCTTGTTCCCCGGTCGACGAGAAGACGCCTCTCGCCGCATGCCTTTGTGCACTTTCGAAGCTGCATGGGAGACGCCCGACGGTATACTTAAGTGGCACGTTTTCAACCCTCACTACCTGCACAGACATCATTCTCGCATCGCTCATCGCAATAATGGCAAATTACGCATCTCTCCCCAGCAGCGAGACCGTCGCCTTCATAACTGACTACGCTCCCAACATAGCTGGCTCGTCATGGGGCGTCCTGGCAGGCATAGCGGCGGACTCCGCCATCTCTACGATCAAGAAGAACAAACCAGGATATCTCCTTAGTCGCGGTGATCACTACATGTTTGAGGCTATTCTACTCATACACACGCACAATCGTGTGTTCACCGATTCTGACCGTATCCATTTACGTCAACGATGGCGCCAGTAAGCCCCCTTTTATTCTTCAGTGCGGTACCACGGCAGCTCACGTATATTTCCACAGGGGGATTCGCGCCAAGAAGGCCATAGAAACCGAAGGTCAAACCCTCAGTTTCGTGCGCCTTTACTTCAAGAAACGCGACTACAAAAACGTCATGAAGATATTTTTCCTCGAAACCAAGGTTCCTTCACTAAACTTCTCGCGGTTCTCTGTACTGATGTCACTTCTTTGTTCAGAAAGTATCTGCACGAGCAATGGCGAAGCTCGCCGGCTTCAACTCTGTAGAGAGCTTGCCTATGGTACAACCCAGTAAGGATATTCATCTCTGCACGGTTACGCATCTCTAACCGAAGTATAAGGCTCTCCAAGTCCTTCCAATACCGGGCGCAACGATGGAACGCCACCAGCCGATCCGGCTGCGAAGACTGCAGCGGCCGATTCTCCGAGCTCGGAGTTGCCCCCAGCCCATGACACGGAGGTGGAGGCCTCGGACATCGAAACGGGAGGTATTCCTATGGAAATACTAACCGATAACTCGCCGGAAGGTACGTCCAGATCGGGTTCTCTTCGGATGTGCTGTGCTTGAACGCGAATCCCTTCACTGTTACAGAGCTCATCCAGGCATTCTCCGAGATGATGCCCAACATCACCCCACTCCGCATTGAGACGAACCTAACGCCAGATGAACTTCCTATTCGACTTGCGGATATCCCCGAGGACAACGACATTGGTATGTCCTCTCGTTGTATTCGTTGTTGTCGTGCATCGCGGGTCCTTACATCACGGTGCGCATGCGTAGACGGCGAGTTTCAACGCGAAATTTCCTCCCAAATCTCTACCTCAAACAAGGTAGACGACAACACGACCGTACCCACATCTCTCACAGCAGAGGTATTACCCGCGGAGTCACAGGTCCCTGTCGGAACTAGTCCGGCCATTGAAGAAGGTCTCTATTAGAAAGAACCTGGTGTTCGATCTATTTTTCTTTCCTGACCGCGCTCGGTGTATTGTATCTTCTCGCTTTCCGTTTCTGTGTAGCTAAGTATACACTATCGATGTTCTGTAATGACTGATATACCACATGTGATCTCAATATGCTCGGCCTACTAGAATTTCAGTAATACCAATTGTAAGATGATCAGCTTCGCTGGAGTTACGACGTCGTAGTGCCACATGGCATACTGAGCCGGCGCGAGCACAACTAACGTACGTATACTTATCAAAGCTGTATCGAACACGTCGTGTTTCTCTGGTATGTTTACTAAGATGTTCCATAACTTTTAGTTTCTTGTATGTCCATTTTTTGTCGAGCAGATGGTGGCGATGAGAGATGAGTCGAAATCGATAGGTGATCATGGGAGGCCCACGTACGTTGGACACTGGATCTTGAACGTCGAACTATCGAGTGTTGATGTTGAACATTGAGCTGTCGCATAGGGCTATCTTGTGTGAGTCGCAGTCGCAGGTCGAATTGTCTAATATTATAAAACGCGGGAGCGAGTGTATAGAGGCGCTGACTTCCCTCGTTCATCTGAACGCCGTTGATATCAAGTATGGAGTTATCACAATAACGGGAGGATAATCATTCAGCATCAGAGATACAGTCCGAGCCACTTCAGTTCGCCGGATGCATCTGGCCCGACTAATAGTCGGGGGTCAGATGCATCTGTCCCGACTGTCTGAAGGGGGCGAGGGCTTCCGGACTAGTGGCCGAACAGGGACGGACGGCTCTGTCTGGACAGATCAATCTGTCTGGACGGATCCATCTGTCTCTAGTGTTCAACAAATACGAGTAAATATGCTGGCCGACCATATTATATCGAATACGTATTATTACGAAGGCGGCCATTCCAATATTTACTCGTACCTGTACTATATTGTATCGTATTTGTCAGATCTTCCTATTTACTTGTATCTAATTGAAGTTATTGCTCTAGACCTCAACTAGACCTAATGAACTTTCTGTACTATGTCCAACCTCATTAATGAGCTAACCATGTACCCCAAGAGCATGTTTATTGGGACTTTAGTTGAGATACTGAGCCTACCACCATTGGCAGTGACGGGGTGCTGATACTGGCCGCTGGGATTGGCAGCATGTCGTGGGAAACAGCGGCGGCACACCTTCTGAGAATGGGACTGAGCATCGGCAGGGTCCCGGACAGCTCCCGCTATTGCCGGAGATGCTATTCTCGATTTGGATATCTATTCCGGACTCGCAAGACCGTCTTGAAGCCGGTAGACCGGGTAAGTAGCCGTGTTCCTGGCATACTTGTATTACAATTAAATATCAGGTGCGTACTGTATCGTACTCGTAATATAACATATTGTACTCAACCATATCGAGGCCGAACAGAATACGTAGAAGCCATAATATATCGGTATTTTTTTGTATGAATACGATTATATTTAAGTATACTTTATAATTTGTTGAACACTATCTGTCTCGAGTCTGGACAGACAAGTCTGTCCGGGCCGTTTCAGCGAGCACGCCCGCAAAACAAATGCGCCCCGACGGGGTTGAACCCAACTTACCATTTTACAGCTCAGCCACTCGGCCATTTGCCCTTGAGTACACACCCAGTTATCATGGACTCACTCTCCCTTTAGACTCCTCCTCCATCCCGCTCCCCTGCACATCCCGCCTACACACCTATGTTACCTCCCACGCCCGCCCGTGCGTCGCACATCGTGGTGCGGAAGGTCACGTTGAGCGCGATCGCGGACAGGGACGCGCGAATGAGGGATGAGCTCCCGCAGTGCGACCGGTTCCCTCGTCTGCGCCGCATGTCCCTCCCGACGCGCCGCTCGACGGCCCACAGGGCGCGCTCCCGTTCGCTGCTGCACCCGACGTGTCGCGCGCCAGAACGGACAGATTGTTCTGTCCGGTCAGAGCGGCCTGTCCCATCCCAGGGATTGCTACGTGGCAGGTCAGTCGGCGCGTGCGTCGCACGCGGCCGCTGGACACGCCGCGTTTAACCCCCCCCCCCCGCTCCATCTTCTGCTCTTCTGCGGGGCACTCGGCCGCCCGCACGCGCACCACCCCCCCTCCCTGTTGCTCGTGCGAGCGCGCACGCTCCCCCTCCGCACGCGCACGGTCGTCGCACCGGCCCTTCCTACGCCCGTGCACGCTGTCCACCGCCCATACTGGGCGTGGGCGCCGCGGCAACGGGTCGAGGGGGATGAGGCGGACGAGGGGACCGAGGGAGCGGGGAGAGAAGGGGCTGGGAGCGAGGGAGGCGGCGTAGTTGGGATGGAGGGACGGCGGGTGCGAGTGAGTGCGACGGAGGCGGCGGCTGGGCGGCCGGGTGGCGGGGCGATGGGACAGCGGGGCGGCGGGGTGCGACGGAGGCGAGGGAGGGTGGGGGGGCGTGCGAGGGAGGAGTGGGCGAGGTGGCGGGACGGCGGGGTACGAGCGAGTGCGAGGGAGCCGGGGAGCGAGGGAGTGAAATGTAACAGAGAAATGACACACGGCGCCGTGCGACAAGATAACCCGAGCCGCGTCGTACTGAGCTCCCTCCCCCAAGACACCGGCCTGTGGACCGAATCTTTCGAACACCCGTGCACTGCTATTTCTAGAATGATGCTGCCCAATTACAAGTCATGCTCGTTTTACAGCCGGTCCCCAGGAAAGTATCCCGCGTCTATAAGTCCCTGCGCGTCACAAGAGGTGTCATGGACGCCGGCAGCCTTTGCAGCCTTCACGCTCGGGTGCCCAAGCTCCGCGGTTTGGAGCATGGACGCTTGGTTGAACCACACGGAGGAGCGCCTCCCTTTCTTCCTTCCGTCGAGGGGCTCCGCAGTCTCGGGCGTGGGCACGGCTCCGTCAGAAGTGGTGACGACTGTGGGCAGGCCGTCAAAAACATCTCATTTAAACACGCCGCGACGTGCTTCACTCACGCTGCCAGTCGTAGTTGAAGTGGTACAGAAGGGAGGAGGGGTACGCCACAAATACGCCTGCGGGGATTTGTACGATGATCCCGGCCTCCCAGATGACGAGCCATGCCCGGGTGGCGTCGTCGAATTCGCCTGTGAAAACAATTCCCCATCAGCAGCCTTTGGAAACACCCCCGTCGGCACCCACCGTGAATGAACAGGAGCCACACCCCAATCGCCACGTTCTTCCAGTCGATGTGAGGCCTGCACAGGACGTTGAACACCCCCGCCGAGGGCCGCGGCGCGTTGAGGCAGTAGTTGTAAAACAAGCCAAAGTGAGGCTTGATGCCGTACTCCCGCTCGAGCGTCTCAGCCGCGTGCTTAAATCTCTCCGCGATCTTGGGAAACGCGGCTTCGACAACTTCGCACCCGATTTTCCTGACAACTTTCAGACCGCGTACTTCGTGCACAGAAGATGAGCGCGTACGTCAATTTGGCCGCGGGGCCGTCCTCGCGGAAAAAGTGGTCGAAGACCTCCTTGTTATCCCCGTGCAACTTGCTGAGGGCGAGAGCCTGACGGAAGCTTGGGTGAGCCCCCCCCCCCCCCCCCCCCGGAGACTGGAGGCACCAACTCACCTTCTTGTTGTTCCGATCGTACCCAAAGATCGAAAACCAGTGCATGCCCCGCTTGTTCGCCTCCATCTTTCCCTCCTCCATCGACGAACAGTTTTGCAGCAACCATTCACAGTCCAAGTCGAACTCCCGCAGAAGTTCATCCATGAACTTCCCCCTGTAGCTCCGGTGGAAGAACACCCGCCCGAAGTAATCCCGCACTTGTGTGGGCATCTCGTCGTTGTCACTGCGCTCGCGTGAGGGCTTGCAGCAGCGTCAGACAGGCACCACTCACCCGTTGTACGGTATCTGCACGAATTCCTTGAGGTCTTCCGCGATCGCGCCGCTCTCCCACCTCAGATTGATCAAGGCGTTTTGAAGGGTGGCAATTTTCTTGCCCTGCCAGCCCTGCACCCCCAGGTTCACGTCCGCCTTCAAGTCCAAGCTCCTCGTCGCCTGCAGCGTCTCGACTGGGCGCGCTTCTTCCCTCCTCTCTTTGCGCTTCTCACTGCGCTCCTTCTCCCCACCCTCTTGCCTCCTGCCTCCTGCCCTCGACTTCCGCCCCCCGTTGCGGTTGCCCTTGCCCTTCCTCTTCTTCTCCTCCCCGGCCGCCCCCTCCGCCTCCCGCGCGCCCTCTGCAGACGCTTGGCCGCCTCCGACGCCCCCTGCTCCGCTCGCGCTTGGAACTGACTCTGCGCGGCCCACTGAAGCTTTTGCGGCGTCGCCCCCCGCCGCCCTGGCGGGCCCCTCTTCCGCCACTCTTCCGCGCGCTGGCACGCTCGCCCCCGCGCCTCCCCCTGCCGCACCAACCTCCGCGCATTCCTCCTCACGTCTTCACTTCGCCCCGCGGTCGTCTGGCTGCGGCCCTCGCGCCACTCGCTTTTCCCCACGCGGGCCCACCATTCGCTCGTATCGAAGGTCCGGTACGCTGGGCGCAGGCACCAACTCCTCGCCCGCGACCCCGGTGTGAACTTGCACGGGCAGCGCAGAGCTGGCGCCCCTCTTCGCCAGCGCAGCGCCCGACCGTGTGCGCATGTACCGCGCCACCAAAGGGTTCACGTTGCCCCGGTCGCCGTCGCCGTCGTCCAGCCCTCGCTCACCACGTCCACCCTTGCCGCGGGCCTTCTCATCCACCACCCTCTGGCGGTGCCGCTGCACAATGATCTCCAGCAGGTCCACGCCCGAGCGCACCGTTCTCACCCCCGCGCCGGGCCCTCCTTCGGCCGGCGCGGGCATCCTGGCAGAAAACGTCAGCGCCCGCCCCGGCATCAAGTGAAGAGGCGCCGCTCACAGAGCGTCCAAAATGCTCGCCGCCGCCTCCTCCAGACCTCCTTCTTCAAGTTCTTCGCCCGGCGTCAGAGGAGTCAGCGGCGACGGCGGCGGGCTTGCGCGTACGCGAAAACGTCCACGCTCCGTCGGCGACGGCGGGGGCAGAGTCAGCGGAGACCCTGACGCGCCCTCGTGAGTGCGCAGGCAGCGGGAAAAACGCGGTGCGCACCTTCAGGGAGGGTTCGCGGCCCCAACTCCGTCAAGATGGACAGCTTCGGCCGAGGGTGCCCGGCGCTCAGCGGAGGGGCGCAGTGAAGATCCATGGCGAGGGCGTGCACTAAGGCCTGCGAGGAGGAGGTTAGCTTCGCCGCTCCTCCCGATACCGCAGGCGAACCCGCGCCACCAAACGCAAGCCGGGCCCCAGCAAAGCGCCTTCTAAGAACGCCCGCACCCCACCAAAGAGCTCCACCAGCCCTAGCGTGCAGCCGTCCTAAGGACAGCATGCTTGCACTTGGGACCCTGTCTGAAAGACGGGTGGGGAGCTCCTGGAGTGGGCACCGGTTTCGCACGGCAGAGCTCTGCGCGGGCCGCTGCGCATTGGACTTGAAGGGACGCGTGAAGGTCCACTGCGGCAGAGGCGTTGAGGGTGGTGGAGGTGGTGGGGAAGGCCCCTTCGCGAGACAGTCTCGTCGTCGGAGCGGGGGGCGCGGGGACTCTCGCTGCAACGCATGCTCCGGCGACGAGACTGTCTCAGTCCGTGGTTCGGTGGGAGAGGAGGTGGTGGTTTGGTGGGAGAGGAGGTGGTGGTTTGGTGGGAGAGGAGGTGGTGGGGAAGGCCCCTTCACGAGACAGTCTCGTCGTCGGAGCGGGGGCGCGGGGACTCTCGCTGCAACGCATGCTCCGGCGACGAGACTGTCTCGGTCCGTGGTTCGGTGGGAGAGGGAAAGGGGAGGGAGTCGAGATAGACGCTGTAGAATTCTGCTTACCAGTTGAGAATTTTGTTTCGACTCAGTGCCGTCCTGTGGTAGACGTTGGCGAAGGGAGGAGAACAATTAAAAACTCGTGCTCAGCGCTCAGCGCGCGTCTCGCGTCGGTTGATCGTTTGGTCTTGTTTACCCATCAACGCGATCACCTGACTCTCAGATCACGTGGATATACACGAACACCCAGAATTAAACACAAGGGGATGGAACGCGGGGCGAGCACTGAGCTAACGAGGCTGAATAACAACCATTTAAGCCTCAGCCACGCGTGCGCCCACAAATTCACTCCCCAACGATCCCTCATGGCTGACAGCGTTGCCAAATCCCAATACATTTTCAACGTGTGGTCAGCCGTACAAGTCAAACTGCGCTGGGGGTGCCCCATCGTCCGCACAGCGCCTCTCACCCTCTCCTCGGACGGCGCACAAACATCCCCCTAAATGTCCTCGGACCACGTCCCTGACCCTGCAGAAAGCGCCCAATGCCGCTCCTTCAAGCTCTGCACCCTCAGAACGCCGTCGTAGCCCTCGAATCCCCTTGTGGTTCTCCAAAGGTGCATTCCCCACCTTATACAACCGGGCCCCACAACAAATGACCTGGAGGACCAGGGCTCACGGTTGGGCGCAACCTTGTGGATGTCCCTGAGTCCAATCGTCTCCCACACTTCCCCCCAGCAGTCCTCGCGCGCACAAAACTCCCCACTGCCGTGCGAGAGGGGGGCAGCGCAGCGGGCGACGCGATGGTCCGAGATGCTGACCCCCAGCTGGTCGCTCGCCCTCTTGGCATTGTGCGCCTCGACAGCGTTGACCAGGCACGTGAGCTCCTCGGCAGGATTTTTCCCGGGGAAGGGCACCTCGCGACTGAGCAGCGCCACATGCAGGTTCTTGAGGCGACGCCAGGCTCCACGGGCGAGCAATTCCTGCAGCACTCCCTCTGCCGCCAGCTGATTTGCTGCAAGTCCGACCGTGATGAGGTTGACGGGGTCGATGAGCCGGCGGTGTTGTAGCCAAGCGCTCCTGCACCCTGGCCACCAGCACCGGGACTGCACCACCAGCGCATCCGCCCCCCTGATGTATGCTAGAACGTGTGGGAGGTAGTCTTCGGCGAACCTTCTCGCATCCTTGCTCAGGCTTTGGAATACCAGCTCGCGAGGGGCGTGGCGTGGCTCGTCTCCCCCGTATGATCCAGGGAAGCGCCCCACTGCGTGCGCCGCGAATACCGCAGGGACGCGCACGGAGATTGTTGACCAGTCGTCGATGATGGCCGCGGAGGTGATGGGGGCAGCAGGCGGGGAGGGCGGCCAGACACGCTTGGACACGAAGTCCACCAAATCCATGCCGTCCTGTGCCTCACGCTTGCACGCCGCGTAGACCGCGCACTCTGACCCGAAGTCGATGCAGTCTAACACGCACGCGACGTTCGACAGGCCGTCATGAACCTCCAACGTGCGTAGGAGTGGCAAGGGGGCGCGCCGAGGGGTGAAGGTTGCAGTCGGACTGGGGCACTTGAAGGCGGCATCGACGGGGGCGGCGTGTTGAAGGAACAATTCCTCCAGCATGGGGAGCTGCCGGAGAGCGGACTCAAGGTCACCGCGGTCCTCAGCCCATGCCTCTCGGGAAAGGTGCAGGACGGTGAGGGAGGCGTGGAAGAGGGAGCAGGTGGATTTGACGCCCACCCCCGCCAATTTGACGGACCGCAGGTTCGTGAAGTCGCTGCTAAAGATCCCTCCTCCTTCGAAAAACGCGGGCGGCGGCGCGCCGCTCATCTCCACGAGGTATTCCGGCGTGCGCACCAGGGCGAGCTCCTCCAACTGCGGGGCGGGGGCGGCCAGGTCAGGCGCGAACACGCAATTGACGTTCAAAATCCGGACGCGGCTCACTGCATCAGGGATCCTACCCCCTAGTTATTGAAGATAATTGACCGTAATTGTGCTCAGTTACTGTCAATTACCATCAGTTACTGGAAGTTGGTAATTACAGCAAATTACGTAGGTCAGCCTGAGTTATTTTTTTTACTTGAGCATAGTTACTTGTTATTGATTCAATTACCTTCAATTATCGTCCCAAACACCCCTAGAATAAGGCAGGCAGGTAGCCACAGTAATTAAAGGTAATTGCAGACCATAAATATCCATTTGCTTGTCACTTATCAGGCTTATATAAACAAACTTATCAATAGCTTTAGAATGCTTAAACAGATATATTATTTCATAAGTTGAGGTACAAAATATTATTACATAATCAAAGTCAAGAATGAACAGATCCCAACACTGCCGAAACAAGAAGGCATGACTGAAAAGAATGACATCAGCAAGATGGACACGACCGAGATATGATGATCAACTCACCTGTTCCGGCTCTCCAAAGCTCCTGAATGTAGTCCTAAAGAACATGCTAGAAGAGTCAGCCAGCGGACGGCACGAACTCCGGTAAGCGACGCACCTGATGCCATAGACTAAACGGAAAACCGCCCTGAACGCGCGCGACGGGAAAGGGGCAAGAGCGAACACGAAGACAATGCGCCGCATGGCGGCGCGAACTCGGTAGATGCGGTGACGTGTAGGAAGCAATAGGCAAGAGGCGAGGGCAGTGGAGGAAGGGAAGGAATGAAGGAGGAGATTGGGGACAAGGAAGGGAAACGGGAAAAGAGACGACAGACGAAGCCTCGGAAAACTCCGGTTTATATGCTCGCGGCCAGCGTGATGGCTCGTCACGGTGATGCAAGCTCCGTCCGTGCGGTCTTGACGTGACCGCGTCAACAACGTTCAACACCAACGCCTGGAATCACAAGTCCGAAGTCCTCCAAGCTCCAAGTCGAGGGAAGCGAGGGTGAAGGTGACGAGAGGGAGTGAGAGCATTGGGAAGCTCGCTAGGTGCGTCATCCACATCTCCCTCATGCTCTCAATTCTGACGGCTACTGTCCACGCGTGCCCCTCAACAGGTACGGGTCCCAGATGCGCATGGAACCGCGCCGTCCCCGCTCCAACGCCTCCGCCTCCGCGCCAACCCTCCAACGCGTCCAAGACCTCCTCCCCTGTGCATGCGTCCTCGCACGCGTTCCTCCTGCCGTCCCCCCCGCGCGCACGCGCTCGCCCGCCCTCCCTCAACGCGCGCGCCCGCGCTCAATGCGCCCGTCTGCCCACACTCAATACGCCCTCGCGTGCGCCCTCCACACCCACGCCCTCGCGCTCAGCGCCCGCGCGCACGCGTCCTCAACGCCCACGCGCACACGCCCTCAACAACCACGCGCACGCCCGCACGGTCCACGCGCACGCCCGCACGGTCCACGCGCACGCCCGCACGGTCCACGCGCACGCCTGCGCCCTCGAACCGCCGGCGTCCACGATGCTCACGCACCCGCCCTCAGCCCCGCCCTCCTCGTCCTCGACACGCCCGCATCCTCGCACGCATCCCCGCCCTCGACACGCCCGCGTCCCCTCCCTCGTCGCCTATCCCCGCGCGCCCTCGATGCCCGACGCCCGACGCCCGACGCCCGACGCCCGACGCCCGCGCCCGCGCTCGACGCACCCGCCTGCACGCGCCTGACGCGCCCACTCGCTTGTCGCGCACAGCCGCTCACGCTCAACACGCCCGCGCACACTCGACGCACACGGCCGTCCGCGCTCGATGCGCAAGGCCACCCGTGCTCGACGCCGAATCCCATCCCTTGACATGCCCCCGCGCCCATCCGTCGTTCCCAGACGACGCCATCGAATGCACGGACCACGAACGCCTCCGTGTCCCTGCTCGTGCTCCCTCCACTTGAATGATAGGCGGTCAGGCAGTCTCAGGGGGAGGCTGGCGCTTTTTTGAGCAGGAGGGGTGTTTTCTTTCTGGGATCCTCTGGTTCTATGTAGATCACCTATTCTATGCATTGTATATGTACCATAAAGTTGAATACATCATGTTCTGTGCTCCTTTGTCTTTGGAATATCACTGAATGGTCAAAAAAGCATGAACAGGGGGGGGTTGAGCTCTGCAGACCACCCCTGCAAAAACTGGCAAAAAAAATATGATCTTGATACTCTCAGAATCGCATTTCTATACTGATTATTCGCATATAACTGTCTTCTGTACATGAGCAATGGTTTGAGAGATACAACAAAAACAGTCTCGGAGGTGCCCACAGCCAGCGCATCTCGCGTCGACAGCCTAATTAGGAAATTTTCGGACGTGAACTCGTGCGTGTAGCAGTCGTGCCCACTCAGTCGTTTTCGTTGTTTCAAGCTCACAGATGTAAAGTAATATAGTATAATCGCTACCTATAAAGTATTCAGCTCTAAAAATCTCGGTGGAAGGTGGTAGGGCGGCAGCACCTCGCGCACACTCGACTTCTGTTTTGGCCATGCTTGCTCTGCCGCGTCGTGGCCAAACCGGGAAAACCATTACCAAAAATAACTATGGGGGGGTTTCCCTGATGTGGGATCGACACCTTCAGCATGCGGTGGAGCCATCGGACACGGGGGACGTCGCGGTCGCCTACGAGCATGGGCAGGCCGTACAACTCCAGCGCGATGGCGCCCGCGTGGTGCAGGAAGGCAGCACTCAGGTGACGGCTGCGGAGGGGGATCGTGGACCAAAGGGAAGGCGTGGAGCAGGCGACCTCCCGCCAGTGCTTGCAGACGTGTAAAACGACAACCCATGGACCGGGGCGGCGTCGCGGAGCATCGTTGGAAGTCTTGGCACGGAGTGCTAGGAATATGGTCCCCAGGACTTCTACCGGCAACATGGCTACGGGTGGGGGTACGCGGCGGGGTGCTGGCGTGGGTGCAGGCGCGTTCATGGCAGCTTTCGAAGGCGTGACAGTGGTCGTTGTGGGAGTTTTGAAGAAGGCGTGCGACTCCCTTAGACGTCCGATCCTGGAGCGTGCTACCTGTTCCTTGCGCGGACGCACTTGCATACAATATGCGGACAACGGATGTCGCGCGGCCCAAGGCATCGTGCAATTTTCTTTCTCCTTGATTGCCCACCAGACCTCCCCGTGCGCCCATTAATCCTCTCACCCCCCCCCCTCCCCCTTCGCCCCCACACCGTTCAGGTATGTCCTCTCTCACCCTCCGCACGCCACCAGCCAACCGCCATCCTGTCCGCGTCGGCAGTATGTCAAGCTCCAGCCCGCAAAACGACGCCCTCCTCCCCACCCCCCTCGCCCTCACACTACCCCTCGAACTCATCCAAGCGATCTTCCTCCTTCTCCGCGATACCACCACAATCACTGGCCTCCTATTGCATCCTGGCCCGTGGATCGCAGTGACACATGTATGCTGCCGCTGGCGCACCGCGGCCATTGCTCACCGGCGGCTTTGGACGATCATCCCCCTCGCCTCTCAATTCTGGTTTGACATCTTCCTGCAGCGTGAGGAGAACGGCCCATTTGACGTCCACACCATCCCCATCTCCCCTCGAGACCTTCCCCAAGATGCCTTCCCTCCTGCTTGGCAGCCCAGAGCCCTCCAAGTGCTCCAGCTCCAAGGCGGCCCCGCCGAGATCGAGGCTTGCACGCGGGACATTCCCAGAGACCGCCTCATGAGTGCAGTCTCCCCAAACCTCCGCTCGTTCACCCTCACCTCGACGAGTCGCCTCCCCTGGGCCCTCTTTGCAGTGAACAGAGATGACTGGGCGCGAAATTACAGCCCCATGGACCACGACCCCGTCCTCCAGCCTCCTCCGCCCGCATACACCGCCGGCCTCCTCAACCTCACCTTATCCAGCATCTTGCTCCCCCCCGGGTCCTCGTGGCTCAGCCCCTCCCTTACATCTCTCACCTTGCTCGGCGTCCGCCAATGGACGATGTTCGCCACCTTCGTCAGCACCCTCTCTGCGCTCCCCCAACTCCGCGAATTGACCCTGGCCTTCTCCCTCCCCCAGTGCGGAGATCTGTTTGCCCCTGCACCGGAGCTCCTGGTCACCCTTCCCCACCTCGCAGAGTTCGAGATCGCCGACGCCACGGCGCCCGTCCACCGGCGCCCTCCTCATTTGTGAGCTTCCTCCACGGTGCCACCGGAGGATCACAGTGGACGGATCGCACGCAGACATGCTGAGCGCCGAGGGCATCCTCCACATTCTCTTCCTGCCCACCCTCCCGATTCCTTCCGTGGCGATTGCGCATGACATCGACCGCGCCTCCATTCGCATCCCCGCCCAGCTCGCCCCTCACGTTCAGCTTGACGCTGACCTTGGCGGACTAGACGATGCGTGGGGTCCCCGAGAGCTCATCCTGGTCGGCCCCCGCCACCACCCCCACCACAGCACGTGGGATGCGCCGCCGAGCCCACCGTTCGACGTTCTACTGGCTTGCCCCCCCACACACATGCGCAACGTTGAAACGCTCGTCGTTCAGGCGACCTCCGCTTGTTCCACGAACGTCGCGCGACTCTACGCCGCCCGCTTCTCCCCCGTCAACATCATCGCGGCTCATCGCGCGGCGGACAACTTGGCGCAACACCTCGCGCCCCTGCTCTCCCACGGCATCCTGCCCAGGCTCAATCGTGTGGACCTCGTTCACATCGCCCGGCGTGGTCGGTACGAGCCCGACGGAGGGCCGACCTTCTTGCGCCGTTTGTTGGACGACCTGTCATCTGCGTCCAGCCGCGGGCGGGCCCTTCGCACCCCCCATATCTTTGTGTCCGGGCTAAGGGGAATCCCTGGGCCCCCGGCGCCCAGGCATGAAGACTACCCCGCGCCGGAGAGGTCGTCTTGGACGTGGGGATGTGACCGTTGGGTGTGGGCACTGGAGGAGGATCTGTACGGCGGAGAAGGGGGCCACATGGTCTGGCCGCCCGGAGTGGAGAAGGAGAGACAGGCGCAGCGTCGATGGGCGCACCCGAGCGTGGGTGCGCCCTTGTGGGCAGCCGGTGTCGGGCGCGTTGAATGCCTCCGCGATCGATGGTGGCGGGAGAGGCTTCCTACGGTCACGGCAGACCTCGCGGAGATGGAAATGCGTTGTCCTGTGCGCTCAAACTTCCAGGATGACGCGCCCCTCGAGTTCTTTGCGCCGCCGATACCCACTGGGTGTGGATGGTTCGGAATTCTTGAGGTCGACGCGCGCGTCGCTGGCGCACCCCCGTTCGACTTGCATCTGTAGTTTACCACTGTATTCTTCACGACAGCCTGAAATTCATTGTGTCCATCCCCCGTTGTGCGATGGCCACCCGTGATGCGTTTTCAGCCCGGCCGCGGGGGCGGTCACCCATACAACGGAGTTTGGAGTCGCCGCGCGCAAAGATCCAGATGCTCTACCACGTGCGGTTGGGTCGATCGGCTTCGAATGGTTGATTGATCGGCTTCGTTAATTCATCTCGCATGCCAATCTAGCTGCCAATCACGACCTCAATCAGATTCGATCATGATTGGAAGGCGACTTTTCGACGTCGGTCGTACCTGGCGGATCTCGATTAGGTACAGCGCGGACACTAAATTGTACTGAGGCTACGGCTCCAGTCCACTACTTTCGCGTGCGCAAGGACCTTCTTGGAATCGAAGTTGAGCACCTGCAATCCTTCCATTGTCGCCGCCCTCGAGAGGGCCACGTAGCTTTGCCCTGCAGCGAAGTGTAAGAAGACATGCGGGCATGTCTGCAGGATGCCTCACCTTTTTCAAAAACTCGCCCCAAGTCAATCTTCACACGTCGAATCGTCTGACCCTGGCTCTTGTGGATGGAGATGGCCCAGGCAAGAATAAGGGGGATCTAAGCAGGCATCAGATTGAGCGACGTCGTGATGGGAGAGGAAATCAACCTGCACGCGTCGGGCCAGCACTTTGCCTTCAGGATCTTCGACTTTGAATTCGTCCTGCATCACGACCATGCTAACCTTGCCTTGTGGCGTGTCGAAGTCGACGTACGGATACCCATCCGACGCGCTCAGATGCCCTGCCATGCTGACGTCTTCTTCCCTGCCTTCTGCCCCTCGCCCAGGGCTGCGGGCTCCTGTGCGAAGCCCTCCTCGTCGAACACTAGCTCCCGCACCACTCCACCGCGGCGCTTCCCCAAAGCCGTGAAAAACCCCCTCACGATTCCGACTGCACCGTTCACGAGGCCTACGCGTCTCGTGCCACGTTGCGGACAAGCATGACCTGCGCGCCGCTCTTGAGTTGTAGCACTCCTGGGACTGACATAGCCCCTAGGAGGGTCGCGCGCTGATCAGGCGGAGCGGAGCCAGAGTCCTCTGCATGAAATAGGACAATGGGGGAGGCAAGTCCGGCCAGGCGCGCGCCGTTGGCCTTGTCGACCTCCCAGCGTCGTGGGAAAGTCGGGGGGCACGCCGTTTTCTGGGGCGGCGAGAGGGCGGGCGAGGGCGCGAAAAGCCCGGGCAGCAGTCGGCGGTCATGGTCCCGTGTCGAAGCTGGTTCAACAGGTCGACAAAGCCTGTTAAATAGATCGAAATGAGGGTGAATAAATAGTCAGGGGAGGGAGGTCTGCCTCACCGCTGTCTTTTTGCCTGTACACTTGAGTGAGCAGGACGGTGTGGTCCATGCTCTGCTTCCAAGCAGCACTCTCGAAGGCGAAGGAAGGCGCTTCGTTCCCCTTCGTGACAGGTGGGAGTTGAAAAAAGTCCCCGGTGACCACGACCTGTCTCTCGAGTTAGAATGACTTGCAAATACATGCGAAGGAGCGTTCAGCACCTGAATGCCCCCAAATGGCCTCTTGGTGGCCGGGCGCAAGTCCGCGGCGAGAGCTGCGAGCCTGTCGAAAAATAGAGCGTCCACCATGGACACTCTATGATCATCAGCCCGGTACGTACGCGGGGAGGCGTTCGGCACACCTTCGTCTATCACGAGGACCTCGGCCTCTCGCCAACGCTTGAGCGCCGGCTTGGCCCTGCGGATGTAGGAGGACAACTTGCTGACGGTCGGAATGTTGGGGGAAATCGCGCCCCATGAGTGAATGGTCATCCCTGAAAGGATCACCCCCCGTAAATGAACGGAACTCTCAGGAGTGAGCTTCAGCCTCTCACCTCCGATGTTCGAGGCGGCCATGCCTTGTGCTTGCCGTCACGCAGACCGCGCCAGGGTTCTTGGAGTATTTCCTCTTCAGAGCCGCCACAATCACTTTGAGGAGCAAAGACTTGCCCGTCCCTGTCCAGTGCACGGTCGCAGGTCAGAGTCGAAGTGAGCCAGCGACAGGTAAGGACGCACCTGCAGAACCGGTGAAGAAAATGTTCTTCCCCTCCCGCACGACCATGTGCAGCACCTGCCTCTGTTCGGCGCTCAGAACCACGTCTACAGAGCGCTCGCTCAAGCCGCCTCCCACAGAGTCCATGCCGGAGGACTGCTTGAGCGTGATCTTGGGAGAGAAGAACGAGTCGATGGTAAGTCGAGGTCGCTTGGCTGAGGCGTCGTTTGCAGCCTCCGGGCTCTTGCGCTTGCCTTTGAGGGATGGGGTGAGCGTGCGGGATGCCATGCTGGATGGCGGCGGGGGGGGGGGGGGGGGGTGGGGAGGCTGGGGCGTTGGCCGCGATAAGGTTAGAGAAGGGAAAGAGCGTGGTGGCGCGGGAGAAAGAGAGCCGCGTCGGAGGTGGGTATTAAATATTGAATATTCAGGAAGGACGTCGACTTCGTGTTTAAAGTAACTCGCGCTGGTATTCTACAGTGTCGTGGATGCTCCTGTCCTCAAACAATCCTGCGTACCCCGTCCGACACCTTCCTCCCTGGCCCTCCTCGGGGCGACAGTCAAGCCCTGAGCCAGTCCGCAGCGCCTCATCCTCCAGAGAGCCTGCAGGGGCGCCCGTGCGAAGGTCAACGACGCCAACCCTATCCTGGCCCATCCACAGGAAAAGCGAACTACTCATGCTGCGGCGCTCGCTGGCAAGAACGCCGCGCATGAATCTCTCGGTGTATGAATCGGTTCCTGGTAAGATCCCACTCCTCCTCCTCGCCTTCGTCCAAGGGAAAGATGTCCTCTTCCGCGTCTTCTGGCGGCGCAGGCTCCCCGCACGGATGCAGTAGGTGGACGGTATGGAGTGAGGGCAAGCAGTGGGTAGTAAACAATGTTCGCGCCTGCCATCGCGAGGGCGGACGCAGCACTGCAGGAGGCGACGACTGTGACGGACACGTTCAAACGCGCGAGGGTACGTCGTGAGCCACGGATTATGGTCGTGGTATCCATCCCAGTGGCCTGACTGGATCGCCAGGCGCGGCATGTCCCGCAAATGTGGAGGTAGAGATAGGAGCCGCTCTTCTAGGAACTGAACCACTGATTGGCCCCAGCCGCCGGTGACAAAGGCGAGCTCGCGCGAGGTTTGGAAGGGGGCGGCCGGCCACTCTTGGTCAGAGAGATGGGCCAGGAAAGTGTGATGGAGGGGGGTGGGCACCATAATCTCTGCCGCGTCTAACTCCAAACGTAGGCCAACCGAGGGGTACGGAACTTGGACGTCTTGGGGCGTGAAAAGTGCACCCACAAGCACGGCAGCCGGCGCATCCTGCGCGGTGATCTCATCCGGGAGGACTGCGCAGACTTGAACTTCACAGACAGGCCTGATGGTGACCACGGCGATCGCGCTCACGACGAAGGCAAGGTCATCTTGAAGCTGTAATCTGGACAGGCGGAGACAAGGAGCGACGTTAGGGGCGTCTACGGTGCACGGTGTCGGTGGGAGGGAGTCAAGGAGGGAGAGTTCCTCGACGGCGACGGCTCGGTCTAGAAAGTCCCGGAAGGACTGGAGGGTCGCCCACGCGCGATGCCCGGCGATGTGAAGGACGCGCAAGAAAATTCCGAGGAGGGGCGAGCTGTGGCGGAATGCAACGTTGGATAATTTGAGGGAGTGAAGGCGAGAAAGTTGGCCGCCGAAGGCGGCATCTTCACCGAGGAAAGGGTGGACTTCTCCGACGGGCAAGCTGCCCCTGCGGTCGCGATCCTCGACGAGGAAAAGCTCTTCGATATTCGGGGCTGGGAGGAGGAAGGCAGTGAGGTCGTCGATAAGGGAAAGGTGTGCATGTAGAACGCGGAGGCGAGATGGCTCTTGGAGTGCTTGAGCTATTCTGTTCGCCACTGGTTGTCCTACGATGGCCCAGTCATCGTGGTATTCCTGGACCGTGTGAATGCACAGGGGAAGTGGGCGCGAGCGGGACATGAACTCTTGAAAGCAGCTATGGTGAAGTATGGGTGGCGTGGTCCATAGAGGTGGGTGGGACAGAGCCAGACAGCGCCAGGCTCGACACACCCAGGCGACACTGATCCAACTTTCCACACCGCGCCGCGGGCCCGCAAAGCGACGTTCTTGGAAGTACTGTGCGTGGAGCAGCCTAAAAATGTAGAGCCAGAGCTCGGGCAGTAGGATGTCGCAGGGTGGACTGGGGGCGGTGTTCTTGATCACGGACTCCACCTTCAACACACATTTAGCTTCCGCCGCGGATTGTCTAATTCAAGCATGTACTCACAGTATTCGGGGCAGTAGGCGAGCACATAGGTATCCAACAGCGCGGGTGTTGTGGGAGGATCAAAGCCAGATCGCACAGTGTTTCGTGTTGCGCGGGGTGTCGCCGGTGCTTCCGAGTTGGCTGGTTGGCTAATCGTCCATGAGAAAGGCACGCCTCACAGTGGGTGCACGCGGACTCCGAGTATTCAAAGGGGAGGGCCAGGGCCATTCTCGAGGATAACAATCTATTACTTGGGGCGATTATCGCCGTTTACTGGGGCCCGGCGCCCTCCACTGGCGAAGCCGACGCGCTTTCGTCCTCCTTACTTATGGCCGCCCTCTGGCGCACCCGATGCGCTTCATCCTCCTCATCCTCCTCACGCTTCCTCTTCTCAGCAGCCTTTGCAGCCTCTGCCCTCAGATACGCCTTTCTCTCCTCCACCAACCTCTCCTGCATTTCCTTCCTCTTGCGCTTGGCTTCCGCATCTCCAGCGCCGCCGATGGGACGGAGGCGGACTGAACCGACCGGACGATCTTCAGTCGCTCCCAGAGCCAACACGCGACTTCGGCTGGTGTGCGTGCCAGGCGGGGGTGTATCTTGTTCATATGGCTCTTCTGCGTCGTCCGGTTCAGGGTATGACTTTCCCTGAGCCACAAGATCCAGCTCCCGGGGGAAACCCCAGAGGGGTGCTGCTCCTTGCACCCTGCCGATGAGCGAGTGGACTTCTGGCTCCAAGTAGACGCGCTCGTCCGCACGCATGAGACTCCCCCACTCCGACCGAGCATGGTTCCACAGCTGCCACTGGGTCCAGCGCTCGAGGAAAAAGTGTGACATGATCCGGGATTCGTCGGCGAGGACGATGAAGGGGGAGCTGGGGAGACTATACCCCATGGGCATGTTGTTAAACTACGCAAGAGATTGATGAGAGTGTAAAATTTATGCGGGGAGGGAAACTCACTGGGGACAGCTGGAATATCTTGACACATGAGCACGCGAAGGGGCCCGTATTGAACGGCGGAGGGTCCTGCGGTGTCCGAGAGGTCTATGACGGTTTTTGAGGTAGACGGGGCGGGGGCGGGGACTGTCTTCTTCCTTGTCCGATATCTCAATCTGCCGTCGAAGTCAGGTTGGACACCGGAGATGTGAAGTTCGTTGACGCACAGTTTCCGGCTCGTCCGCGGTAGACAGGGGGGGAAGAACTGGAAATGGGGCGGGAAGGGGAGGCTCACGAAGGTCTGAGGACTGAAAAGCTCGCCTGTGAGAGCTGGCTGCGCGGCGTGCGCCCGCTCCGAGACGAACCCTGGTGTAGCCTGGGAAGAGCAGTTGTCAGGATGGGGTTGGGGCCTGAGCATCGAGAACGAACCGTTGCGCGGCAGGGAGGGCTGCTTGCCTCGAGGGGTCTGGGCGGGTTGATGTCAAGAACGTCGCTCGTTGACAGGTTTGAATGACTTACTCGTAAGCCATGCAAGGAAGTCGGCGTGGTCTGCAAATAGAAGTAGGTCAGTGAGATTAGCCAGGGAGGCGGTGTAGAGCTCACCGTGGTTCCCCGCGAGCGCTGACTGCTCGGCGTCTGAGGTGGTCTGTGAGAAGGGGTTTCCGCGGCGACGGCTGAGGTACGTACCACTGTTACAACTCGATCAAGGTAGTCCATTCCCTGTTGCCTTATTAGGAAGGACATCGCTAAAACGACGGATTACGACTGTGCCCCAGTTCGTAACCGTCTCAACGACACAACCACGACAGTGCCACAGATTGTCACCGTCTCAACGGCATAGCCTCGACGGTGCCCCAGTCTCGTCCCCGTAGATACTTGATACAACCGTCGCTCAATGTACATATGTTTACTCGACCTCCTTTCTTATAAAAGGAGGCTCAACGAACGAGCTATTCCCCAGCTCGTTCTCTTTGTAAATACAGGACTGTTCTAGATAGAACCTCCTCTTAAAGCTATTAAAGAGAACTCAAAGTAACTAAGTCGAAAGCTCGCCTAAGTCTTCCGTGAAGACTTACTGCTTCGCTTATTGACCTCAACCTTCGTATAACCGAGACGTCTGGATCACCTGATCCCACTTCTCATATATACGAGTACTGTAGCCTGAGCCGCTTGTCAAGTGATAAGGACCGTCCTTAACAACCACGGGTGGCGAGACATCAGGTCGAAGTGACTCGAGGCAGAGAATTTCGTCGGGGGGGATTTGTCGTTGGCAGGGCGTCCATTTCTCCCCACACCCCGTCGCATCATTGCACTGGGAGAGGATCAGTTCATGCGCGGCGAAGGACCTCAAGCAGAAGACGTACCCAGGCGAACCACCTGCCCGCCGCGCCTCGCCTGTTGCCAACGTGGTACCGCGCGGGGCCCATGACAGTTCGGGCAAGGGTCGTCGAAGTCGAAGGCAATGCGCGCGTTGGCGCTCTCTCTGCAGGCTGTCTTGAACTCAGCCTCGGTGGTGCACCGCGTGGAGGAAGGCAGCGCGGCCATGTTAGGGAAGGGGGCGTGGGCGGGAAGCTTCACAGGTGCACGGAGAGATTTGAGGCTCGTCGAGGCTCATCGGATCTACGAATACGAATTTGAATTCAGCACGGCGGAGCGATGGTCCGAGGACAGTCCCCCCCCCCCCCATGCGTGATGGATGCCTTGGATATGAGACAGGTGTGCATGCGTACGCTAAAAAATATTCAACAGACTTCAACTTTCGACTTGCAATTTGAAGTCAATGCATTTGTCACGACAATCTGGCCCCTGACGATTCTACTGAGCCAAGCTACCGGATGCCCCTCCTCCTCGCAAGCGCGATGATTTTCGCTTGGTCTGCGGCTCCTCAGGATACGCTGTTGTCGGACTGATCCCTGATCAGCCGGCGATACGGCTGCGATTAGGAAAGGGACTACTCACTCTGTCGCGTGTGCCACTTTCCACGAAGGCTTGGTCGGCCGGCGACGCCGACCGGCCCAATATGGCTTCGCAGTTGCTGAAGTCGGCTCGCTTGAAGACGACGGCTCGGTCTGATTTGTCGTGGACGACTCGCGGGCAGCGACACACATCTTGGCGATTTGGACGATGGTCTCATTCGACAGAGGTGGAGTAGGATGCGGTGGAGTCGGGGGCGACGCGACGCTGAGCCCTGCAAGGGAGTGGGACGGCCGTTGTTAGCGTCGCACGCCATAGAAAATAAATGATGAATCACGGAGGTGCTCCAGGGTGAACGCGCGAAAAAGCTCCTCCAGAGCACCTTCCCGCAGGCCGAGGTGGGCACTAAGGAAGCAATTGAAGTCGCGACCTTGGCGATCTTGTCCACACTCGTGCCTATTAGATTTGTCGATGAGGAGCGTGGAGGACAGATGGCACTAGTCGGAGGCTTACTTCGAGAAAATGAGCTGCCCGGGCCAGGGAGATCCGCCCGCCATGAACAGCCCGGCACCGCCCACCTGGCTTAGGGCTCGTATGACCAGTTCCTCTACGGCGTCTAGCAATTCCTCTTCCGGCCTGTGCGAGATACGGTGAGCTATACATCACAGGAGGGTGGCAGAAATTATGCTCACAGCTGCAGAAGGGCGTCCAACGCGCGTTCCTTGGAAGTGGGCTCAGTCATCAGCTCAAGATTCTGGGGCGCTGTGAGGCATGGGACTGAACTAGGCGCGCTATTTCAAGGGTGAACGCAACGAGGGTCGGTGACCGGGCGGGACGGAAACGCGTGTTATTATTCCAGGGCTTCCACATCGCCCTACCCATCTCGCTGCCAGAACTTTCCACCAGGGCTCCAATTTCCCGCGCTCACTACAAGTGCTAATCTATTCACCCCCCTTCGTGCGCGACACCTTGCCCTTCTTCGCCGCCTTGGACTTCTTTGGAGCCTTGGGCTTGGCCGCACTAGGCTTGGGCGTGTATTTCTCAGAGCTGGGAGGTGACTGAGGTTAGCTGGGATGGGGATGTAGAAGGGGGAGCTCTCACAGATCAACGCCGCAAAGTCTCTCTGATGGCTTTACAGGGCGGCCAGAGCGGGAGCGGCGCGGGCCTGAGCCAGACGGCTCGTCCGAGGGCGCGGGCGGCTGCTCAATGGGTGGCATAACCTTGGACCTCTTGCGCGGCGGGGGAGCGTCGGGAGCCTTTCCCTTCCCAGCCGCCTTGGATGGCGGAGCAGCGGGTTTTTTGGGGCTGGCGGGGGAAGGTCGCTTGCGTACCAAGGGCGGAGTCGTTGGGCGGACGGCTGGGGCTGGGGCTGGGACGGATGGAAGGGGGGTTGAAGCGTCCCCGAGCGCCATGGAGACGTCCACGTCGTCGCGCGGTTGAGAGTCTTCTCGGACCGGACTGACAGGCGGGGGTGGCGTAGAAGGCGCGGGAGTGGTTGCAGGGGGCGAGGGGGCGGGGGAGACGACGGGCTCGGGCACCAGAGGGGGGGTGGGGGATCCCAGGGCGGGATCAGAGGCCGGAGGCCCTGAGGCGCCGTCCTGAGGTGCATCCTCCGCCAAAACGTTAGGACCTTCATGCTCTAGAAAGCAATTCAAGCTGTGAGGGACGACGGAGACATAGAGGGCGCTTACCAGTATTCACCAAGCCTACGAACTCCACGAACAAGTTCTCCACGGTGCTGGGCGGCACGTTCAAGCGGGTGTGAAGGAAGTCGAGGAAGGTCTGGCCTGCAGGGGTTTGGCCGACGGACGAGCTAAGATAACTTGTGAGGGAGAAAAGAGGGAGAGAGGGAGAGAGGTGCGGCGTACACATGTCCTTCGATCACTCCACGCCCGTCGATGCCGCCGGCGAGGACCACGGAACACCACCCGACCTCGTTCCGCCAGTGCGTTGTGTTCTGGTCGATGACGGTGGGCATGGTCGTGGCTTTGCTGCGGTAGAGGATCAGTGGAGCGCTGGCGAAGGCGTCATAGCACTCACCTCGCGCGGCGAAACTCAGCCAGCACACTCTCGTCATAGCCAGCTCCTTCCTCTTGGCCGGCGAGGATGCCGGCGATGACGTTCTGAGCAGATTCATCCAGAGCGTCGCGGACGTCAGAGGGCAACGCGTCGAAAGCGTTCTTGACGCGCCTCGTCCAATCGCCGATTGTCTCGCCTTCGAGCTTGGCGGGGCGAGAGGGGTGGCCAGACTTGAACAGGGCGAAGGCCGTGGTGCGCCTGTGGCGGCGTGCGAGGTCGGTAGAGGGCAGAGGGCCGAGCTTCAACGCCGTGCGGCTTCTCTCGGTCTGCTGGGCCTTTACCCAACGGTATATTCGCTGCCCGTCGGAGGGAGAGGTGAGCAAGATGCCTTGTAGGTGGACGAATGATCTCACCTCCTTTAGATTTGCGACGCGGATGTCGGCTTCGAGCTGGGGTTCGGCCGGGCGGCGGACGACCGCCTCCTTCCTGGCCTTCCTGGACTGGGCCGCGCGACGCCGCTCGTAGGACTGGTCGGTCTCCTGGGGGAAAGGCTTGTCCTCAAATGTAACCTGGTAGCGATCCATGAGCATATCGGCGACCTTGACGAGGTTGCCACGGATGGCTAAGCTGGGTCAGTGCTTGGTCGTGAATGAAGGAAACAGAGACGCACTCTTGAGGACGCCACCAACGGTCTCACGTTCGGCGGTGAGGGCGAAGATTTTGGGGTCGAGCCATTCCTTTTGGAGCCAAAACTTCTCCACCTCGTTGAGGGCGTAGCTGGGCGTGTCGGCCTTGGTCTTTGCGGAGGTGGATTTAGCCTACGGCGAGTGGGTGAGCGAAGTCGAACAGGGAAGACAGAGTGTAACGAACCATGGCGAACGGCGAGGGGGCGGACAGATGAGTCTGACCGAGGGGGCCTTTTTATTATATCTGAAATAATGAGCCGTGCGTGCGATGGTTCAAAGCTACCAGGAGATCGGCGGCGCCCGGCCGGCCGCATTTGGAGGGACCATCGTGGAACGATGGGCAGGGCAAAGAAGTACGCGTACATTGGAAATGACAATGAAACTAACGGCGGGTAAGGTACATGCGAGTGAGATGACGATTCTGGGAAAGAAGGCTAAGCAAGAAGGCGGATAATCCTACAAATGTTACAAGCACGGGGGCCATGATTCAAGCAAGGGAAAGACGAGGTATCGAAGGCGGGCACTGAGAGGGGATGGTGGGCAGCCGGCCCAGGAGGGAGTAGAAATAAGTCGAATAGTATTGTACAACCGCGACCGCAAACGCCCCGTCGGCTTCGTGTGTACGCGGCGACGTTCGGCTCGGCAACGCTGCCTTGGAGTCGAGAGGGGGCCACGCGTGTCATGAACGGTCTATAATTTTCTTTTTACTTTACATCGGTTACACACTTTAGGACTTATCGACTTATCACCGGTCCGGCTCCACCTTGGCCCGGACCCGGCTCATCTATATCCCGCCCGGACCCACGTGACTCATCTCGGTCCGGGTCTGACTCCTTTCTCTTGACTCATGCTGTACGATACTGACTCATGCTGTGCTCTTTTACATACGACTGCTTACTTATACTTGGTCTGCTTACTAATCGCCGTGTATTGGTTGCTTACCTAAGTCTCTCTCCTCTTGTGTATATAAGGCTCGCTCTCGCTGTACATATTCCTTATCTCGAGCTAGTCAATTCTACCGACTTTGCTTGCTTTCCCTTGTCTGTCGCCGTGTCTGATCGGCTCCCCTCTGTCGTCCTCTTCCTCTGTCAGCTTTGTCGTAACTTGGTGCTGTCGCACTAGTCGTTGCTGACATAAGCTCGAGATCTGTTTACTCTTGCACCACCCTACGACCGTCCCTACGTACTGTAGCATAGTAGTAGTAGTACCCGTCTGGTACTGACCTTGTTCTTCCCCCGTGCCGCCCTAGACCGTTGCCCCCGGAGTACGCGACTCGTTACCCTGACATTGTGGTCGTGCGCACGTATACCGGTGCCGGCTTGACGTTTCCTCGAAACGTTACACCTACTCGAGACTCTCCAACACCAGGAGTTGAAAGCTCAGAGGTGACAGTAGAAGGTGCACCTTTGGTGTAGAAAACGAGTAAAAGCGGCGAAAGGAAAGCGGTTTAGGAAGTCTTTGGGCTCGTGTCCCCAAGACGAAGAGACAGCCAACAGGTCGAGAAGACTGAGGCAGACCGTCTTGCGATCTCATAACAGAACCACCTTCCCTCGACAAAAATCTTCCCTTGCCGCACAGAGTAACCATTTCGACTGGGGGCTCGTGCATGGAAGATTGGCGCTCGCAAGTACAAGAATTCATCCCCATCAGCCACGACGCCATCATCTCCCTCATCAACGAATCTAAAGACCCTTGTGCCTGGCACAATTGGAAGGTCGCCCTCGGTGTAGAAGAACTTGAAGACTCCATCATAGACATCCACTTCTATCGCCTCAAAATAAGCGAACAAGGAAACGGAAACCTCTACGTCTACTCCTGCCCATACGTCACCTACCGCTACAAACTCGAGCAACCCCCAAAATCCTTCTACGCGCCCAACGAGAAAATACCAGTAGACACTCGACACACCCACCGCCTCCTTACACCAGGCAACACCCCCAGCCCCACACCAGAGCCAGAGGTCATCGACCTCACCCAGCCAGAGGTCATCGACCTCACCCACTTATAAACAATTCACTCGTTCGGACTCAACGGCTCCGACTCCAGTTCTGACTCCGACACCGACGTTGAGGACGAAAACTGCTACATATATCCCCTCCCTCTAGGCTTCACTGAACGAGGAAACGACTTCTTTGTCCAACTCGGAGACACCACTGTCGAAGTCACCTTCGTAGCAACCCAAACAAGTGGCATCAGTTGGTACTTCGCCAACGAAAGCCAAGACGACCTCACTGAAGCCGACTTCAACCTCATCGCCGCCTCCGCCCTACCGCCTGTCACCGACGAAGACTTCTCCGACCTCGACGAACCAATCATGGCTGCCCAGTGGATCCGCACCGACCCCCAACCCCCTCTCCCCGCCGAACTTGCCAACTGCACCGAAATCGGTGGAACATGGAACATTGTCATCGGCCAAACTGGCTCTCCCATCCAACACATGAATAACGGCACCGACGATGCCTGGCTCATGGAAGTAAATGGCCAATGGGTCGCCATCCCTGCCGTGCTTGTTGCTGCCCTCAACCTGCCACCCCCCACCGTCAATGTCACGGCCCCCCCCATCACCGTCAACCCCCCTGCGGTCACTGTTAGTGCCCCAGCCGCCGCCGCCGCCAGACCCCCCCGAAAGAAAGTCCACGCGAAAACTCCTGAAGGCTTCTCTGGGAAACGAGAGGACTTCAATGACTGGATGCGGTCGTGCGAGGAATACATGCGAGCTGCTGAGGATGACCTCGTGACGGACAAGGACAAAGTCCTCTTCATTCTCACCTACATGACGGGGGAGGCAGCACGCACCTGGAAGGCCGAGTATGAGGATGCACACTTGGCCAATGGAGCCATGGTCGCCTGGGTGGACTTCCACAAGGCACTCAAAGGGGCCTTCACCGACGTCAATGAGCAGCACCGTGCCGCAGTCGAACTGGACGGGTTCAAACAGACGAAGGGTACCACTGCCCATGAATACTTCGCCAAGTTCGAGCAACTCGCAAGAAAGGCAGGATACTCCACGGCGCAGGACCCTATCCACCTCATGCAGCTGCTCAAACACAACGTCTACTATCGGACCATCGACTCCATCTACGACAGCGGTCACGTTCCTCAGAAATATGAGGACCTCAAAGAGCGCATCATCCTGATCGACGGTCTGCGACAGGAGCGGGAGGACCTTAAGACCCAGCGCAGTGGACCCGTGCAGAACCAAAAACCCAAAGGACAAGGATCGTCCAATGGGCAACAAGGGGGGCAGGTCCCATGGCGCCGCGATGGAACCGGCACGGTGCACGGTGGCAAAGGTCAGCCGATGGACGTCAACCGTGTCGACATCAAGGGGCGATGCTTCCGCTGCGGACAGAATGGCCACCAGGTGCGGGACTGCAGGGTGGACGTGAAGAACATCCGAGACATGTGGGGGAGGGACCGGTACACGGAACCACCAAAGCGGGAGGCTCGAGCACAGACGTTCGAGACGCCCACCGCCTGGGCTAGGAGCCTGTCGGCCGAAGATCGGAAAAGCGTGATGGACGCGCTTCAAGCTCAGCCGAAGGTGGAGGAGAAGAAGGAGGGTTTTTGAGGGGGCTGACGATGTACACGGCATCTGAAGCCCAAGTTTCTGTTTCTCGCTCGTCTGGTTTTGTGGCGCCTCGGTGGCCTGGTTCTCGTTTACATATGCGCATTGTTGAATCGGACTGTACTACTACGGGGGATATCCCCATTATGACTTCTCTTACGGACTCTATCGGTACGGGCACGCGTCCCGTTGTTATTTTAGATACTCAGGCCTCGATTTGTGAGCCTTCGGCTTTGGATATGGCTTCGGTTTCGGCTTCAGTTTTGGATACGGCTTTGGATACGGACTCGGTTTTGGATATGGACCCTGTGAAGTCGGGGACAACGCCGTGCGATGGAAGGGGCACGGCGCCCAAATCATGTTATATGGCACCTGGAACGGCTCAATGGACGCTTCGTCGCTTAAGGGAAGACAAACCCGAAAGTGCGATTGCAATCCTTCGCATCTGGACACACCACCGACGCCGTGACGAGGCTACTTATGAAGCCATCAAGGAAATAACTGGCATGGGAGACGAGTTAGCATGTCAAGCTCTACTAGAGCTCGCCACTCCTATGCAGTTCATACGCTCCGCCAGCGCCAAGGAACAAACGGTCATTCCCACACAACTGGTGGTAGATTCCAAACGCATTGTCAAAGCTCTCGCACTCCTGGACAGTGGTTGCACTGGCTCGTGTATCAACACGAAGTTTGTGCAGGAAAATCACATCCCCACGCGACGGACTGCTCGCCCAATCCCAGTACGAAATGCAGACGGCACTCTCAACACAGGAGGTCCCATTACGGAATATGTCACACTTCGCCTAAATATTCAAGACCATGAAGAAAACATTGACCTGGCGGTCTCCAATCTAGGAGATACGGACCTTTTCATTGGACATGAGTGGCTAAAGAAGCACAACCCTCACATCGACTGGAAATCCGGGTCAATTGAATTTGACCGATGCCCTGTCAGCTGCTCTCGTCCCCCTCCCCTCCTCAATATCGATGAGGATGAAGAGGAGGAGGAAGAGCCAGTCCACATGGAAAAGGACGAGCAGCTGTTTGCTTTCGACTGGGATGGCTACAAAGCGACATACCACATCCGGACCCATGCATCGGACATTGCAATTGAAGAGCACGCTAAGAAAAAGGAACAGACCTTCTCTGAGCGAGTCCCAACGGTGTACCACGAATTCAAGGACATCTTTGACAAAGACGACTTCGACAAGCTCCCTGAGCGACGCCCATGGGACCACGCCATTGAGCTCACTCCTAACTTCAAACCGGTTGATTGCAAAGTTTACCCCCTCACATTGGACAAGCAGAAGCAACTGGACGCCTTTCTGGAAGAGAACCTGAGATCTGGCCGGATCCAACCGTCCAAATCACCCATGGCCTCCCCATTCTTCTTCATCAAGAAAAAAGACGGCTCGCTACGTCCTGTGCAGGACTATCGAAAGCTCAATGAGATGACAATAAAGAACCGTTACCCGCTCCCGCTCATCCAAGAGTTGGTTGACAAACTTAAAGGAGCACGGCACTTTACCAAGCTCGATGTCCGATGGGGGTACAACAATGTTCGGATTAAAGAAGGGGACGAGTGGAAAGCTGCATTCCGCACGAACAAAGGTCTCTACGAGCCTACGGTCATGTTCTTTGGACTCACCAACTCCCCGTCTACGTTCCAAGCCATGATGAATGACCTGTTCAAAGACTTGATCCACCAAGGAGTCGTGGTCGTCTATTTGGACGACATCCTCATCTTCACACATACGCTAGAAGAACATCGTCGAATAGTCAAGGAGGTCCTTCGGATCCTGCGAGAAAACAAACTCTATCTGAAGCCAGAAAAGTGCGAGTTTGAGAAGGCAGAAATCGAATACCTGGGCATGATTGTCGGCGGAGGAAGGGTTCGCATGGATCCAGCAAAGGTCGCGGCAATCACCAATTGGCCAGCCCCCAAAACGAAGAAACAACTTCAATCATTTTTGGGCTTTTGCAACTTCTACCGTCGCTTTATCAAGGACTTCAGTGGCATTGCTCACCCAATGACTAAACTCACTGGGAAGACGGAATGGGTCTGGGACACCCCACAGCAGGAGGCTTTTGAGGAACTCAAGCGACGTATAACATCACAGCCAGTTCTAGCAATCCCTACAGACGATGGACAGTTCCGTGTCGAGGCGGACTCCTCTGACTATGCCACGGGCGCGGTACTTTCGCAACAACAGGACAATGGCAAATGGCACCCGGTCGCCTTCCTCTCAAAGTCCCTCAGCGAAGCTGAGAGGAACTATGAGATTTATGACAAGGAATTACTGGCTATCATGACGGCGCTAGAGGAATGGAGACAATACCTCATGGGGGCACGACAGGAGTTTGAAATCTGGTCGGATCATCGCAATCTCACGTACTTCCGCAAAGCGCAGAAGCTAAATCGGAGACAAGCACGATGGTTAATGGAGCTACAAGAGTATCATTGTACGCTACTCCACAAGCCTGGCAAAACAATGGGTAAACCCGATGCTATTTCCCGACTAGCGGGCCTTGAGAAGGGGGAGAAAGACAATGAAAACATTGTCCTCCTGAAACCAGAACTCTTTCGCGCCCTCAACCATGCAGGAATTATAACCAATGGACCTGACAATGTCTTCATTGAGCGGATTCAGGAGGCTACCTTACTCCGAGACCATGCAGTAGAACGCGCCTTAGCACTCAAAGTGAAGGGATGGCTGGAACACGCAGATGGAACGATCACCTGGCAACACAGACTCTATGTCCCAAGAGACAAAGGACTCCGTGCAGACATCATCCAAGCTCATCATGACGGCCCGCTTGTCGGTCATCCAGGACGATACAAGACCCATGAGCTCATCACGCGCAACTACTGGTGGCCTGCCATTAGAGACGATGTCCGGAAATATGTTGAAGGATGTGAGACCTGCCAATGTACCAAGATTAGACATGATCGCATTGCCGCTCCACTCCACCCACATGACCCGCCACAAGCGCCCTGGGAGCATGTATCCATCGACTTTGTCATGCCGCTCCCAGTCTCGGATGGAAAAGACGCCATCTGCAATGTGAACTGCATGGGTACCAAGCAGGTTGTATTCTGGGCCACGACCAAAGACCTAACGGAGGACGAACACGCCTTTGAGTACCTACGCGAGGTGGTCCCCCATCATGGAATTCCTAGAAAGATCGTCAGCGACCGTGGCAGCGTGTTTGTCTCCAAATTCACCACGGCATTGTTCCAACTGTTAGGCATTGAAGGGAACCCGTCCACGGCGTATCACCCTCAGACGGACGGACAGACCGAACGCTCCAACATGACCATGGAAAACTACCTTCGCATCTTCGTCAATCAACGACAGGACAATTGGACACGTTACCTCCCACTTGCCATGACTGCGCTCAACAACATGGTCCATAGTTCGATTGGGATGTCTCCCAACTTTGCCAACTATGGTCGGGAACTCTACCTGGGGACAAACCCTCGACGTGAGACAGACAACCCATCGGCGAACGAGTTTGCACAACGCATGCGAGACATCTATGAGGAAGCCCGCTCTGCGCTAAAGGCAGCACAGGACGATCAAAAGCGCTTTTACGATCGCAAGAAGGACGAACCAATAGATTACAAAATTGGCGACTTCGTCTGGCTGGAAGCCAAGACCAGAGATGGCCAAACCGTAATCAAAACGGCACGTCCTATGCAAAAGCTAGATGACAAGCGCTTTGGTCCTTTCGAAATCCTGGAAAAAGTCGGAGCATCGGCTTACAAGCTTCGCCTCCCTACATCCTGGTCACGAAAACATCCGGTCTTCAACGAGTCCCTCCTATCTCCACACAACGGTCCCGCCTTTGACAATCAGAAAGCACCTACACCTCCACCGCCAGAGTTAGTCCAAGGAGAGGAAGTCTATGAGGTCGAAAAGATTATAGACTCCAAGAAGGTTGGTCGCGGCTTCAAGTACCTCGTCAAATGGAAAGGCTACCCAGACAATGACAATACTTGGGAGCCTCTCACCAATCTCCAGAATGCCAAGAAACGCATTGACGACTTCCACCGTGAACATCCGGGTGCCCCGAAACCTGCACGCCTTAATCGTTGGAAACTCCTGTCGGAGGAAGAAACTGGATCTGATTACGACGAGGACGTCGAATCTAAGGAAGGGGTGATGTCATGAACGGTCTATAATTTTCTTTTTACTTTACATCGGTTACACGCTTTAGGACTTATCGACTTATCACCGGTCCGGCTCCACCTTGGCCCAGACCCGGCTCATCTATATCCCGCCCGGACCCACGTGACTCATCTCGGTCCGGGTCTGACTCCTTTCTCTTGACTCATGCTGTACGATACTGACTCATGCTGTGCTCTTTTACATACGACTGCTTACTTATACTTGGTCTGCTTACTGATCGCCGTGTATTGGTTGCTTACCTAAGTCTCTCTCCTCTTGTGTATATAAGGCTCGCTCTCGCTGTACATATTCCTTATCTCGAGCTAGTCAATTCTACCGACTTTGCTTGCTTTCCCTTGTCTGTCGCCGTGTCTGATCGGCTCCCCTCTGTCGTCCTCTTCCTCTGTCAGCTTTGTCGTAACTTGGTGCTGTCGCACTAGTCGTTGCTGACAACGCGCGCATGACATCGACCCACTTGTCGAATCCTTCGGGTCGGATGGCGAGGTCCTTGGGGTGCACGCCATCCACGAATTTGACGAGGACGTCGCCATCGTCCCGCCACACCATCTGGACCTGGTCCTGACGCGCGCGGATGGCCTCCGGGGACGCGTTCAAATCCGGCACCGCTTGCAAATCAAGCCGCATAAACTCAAGCCGGAACTCGTTCACGGAGAGCTCCCACACGACCTCTGCCCAGAGGGTGTGCTGGACCGCTAAAGCGTCGGACGTGACGGCCAGGCCTCTCCAATTGACCGAGCAACCCGGGGAGTAAGGCGCGAAGCCTCCGTGCACCCCAAAGCGGACGTTGATGTCTATGCGGTCAGCGAGGCGCCGCTCCCTCTGCTTGGGAGCCTCTTTTTGAGCTCGAGAGGACTTTTTGCGGGGGGGCAGTTCTGCCGGTTCGACGGCGTCGCGAGAAGACGAGGGCCTTTTGCCCAAGCCTTGATGGCTGAGGGGTACCAAAGGGGGAGGAGAAGGGAGGCGAGCAATGTCTTGTCGAGAGGAGCGAGGCTGGTAGTGGGCCTTGGGGTCAGCCGCGAGACGCACATACTTGCCCTCAAGGGCGATCTTCCACTGCTTGGCCGTCATCTGCGCACCGGCAGCTTCAGCCTTCGTCACGGTAACGTTGACCCAGTCCCGTATGCGAAGCCAGTTGTGCAACCACGCATGCACTTGTTGGCTAGACCCCACGAACATAGCTACGGGGGGGAGCGAAAACGTTGCAGGTAGCTCGACCTTGTGGGCCTTGAGGTTCGGGAGGGATGTGAGAGCTCGAACCCATATTTCGTCGAATGGAGGAGCCCATTCCGGGCGCGGGGGAAGGACCACGACAAATGTGCGTTTGTTTGTCAAGGTTGGGGAAGGTCGGACGGGGAGAGCATTGGCGCGGAGGGTTGAGTTCGCGAGTAAGGGAAGTGCGGGTGCAGTGCGTGCGGGGAGCGAGGACGTGGGTGGAGGCCGCACGTAGCCTGAATCCTCCTGCAAAATGACCTGAGAGACGGCGACAGAGGGACGATTCGTGAGCATGTGCCTCTTGAGCTGGTTTTGGACGGAAGCCATGGTGGTGTCTAAATTGGCGGCGTCCAGCCAACTCGGGGCGGCGACGTTGACTTGCCCAATGCGCTCAGTCCGTGTAGAGCTAAAAAAATCGTCCGCCGCCCAGACAGGCTCCCGGACGTCGAAGGCAAACTTGGTGGTCTTGGTGAGGGTGTGACGAGGGCGGACCCACCACACCGGAATGCCAAGAGCGAATAGGCGTTCCACGACAGCCAACTGTGAGGTTATGGCGCCTCTAACGTCGACGGGGTAGTAGGGTTTGTCGAGGGCTTCCGCTAAGCTCCTGTCCCACCTCGGCTTCAGACAGCGATAATAATCGCACCACGCCCGGACTTCGATGATGATCCGTTGAGCTTCGCGATGCCACAAGATGGCGTCCATGAGACTCAAGGCAGAATCCACGAGTTTGTCCACCGCGCGACTGAGGCGCACGACTTTTTGCCGCACGTACGTCCGGGCGGGATGGTCGGCGTCGGGATAGCGAGCTTGTGCCATGTCCAGCGCGATCACCGAAGCTTCCTTTGCAGCTCGCCTCAGGCGAGCGGGCACCTCTTGGTCGACACGGCCGAAGGGACCGTCGTCCGTGTGAAACGCCATGGTCCACGCTGTTGCAGGGAGGGAGTCCCACACGCAACGTGGATCTGACCACGTGTAGAGCGCAGCGTCGGGATCTTCACTTTGGGACCAAGGACGGCGAAATGAAGCAGAGGAAGGAGGATCGGGCCAAAGGCGAAAGCACGAGAGGTTGCGGATCTTGGAGCGGACGGCAGGATTTAGGGGTGCGACGACGAGATGTGGCTCCGACGGATCCCAGACTTGTGGCCATTTTGTATGCTCGTGCGCGCCGAGCATACCATCGCTGCGGTAAGAGAAAATTTCCCCGGCTCGGTGCCAAGGCATTTCGGGAATCCAGTTGGCGTTGGGGGATGATATGAAGAAACGACCGTTGGAGTGGGGGGCATCTGCGAGGACAATACAATCGGCCGCGGTGTAGGCATCTTGTGCGGGATCGAAACGACGAACGTCCGCATAGGTGATGGAGGACGCTGTGCGGAGATCGAGGGGAGTGGGGTCTCTGTGTTTAACATCAGGAATGGCGACGTAAGAGGGAAAGGAGGACACTTACGGAGGTGGGGCGTCGGGCTGGGCGGAGGACGAGTTGAGCGCCGAACCCGCGGGGTCTGACGGTGACGGAAGGGGTGTGGACATGGAAAGGATAGTTGGGAGGCTTGAGAACTACAGGGAAGGTCGATCAGAGAGACAGTCTGTCAGTAAGACGTGCGGGACGGCGACACGACGAACTTGGCTGGTGAGGTCAAGGCCGGGGGTCTTGAAGCTTGAAGTGTGAACGTCACTTGACCGTCGCGGTGGGGCTTCGTGGCCTTCCCAACTCCAACGAGAATGGTCTTAAAGACTATTCAAGGAGAAGCGGGCTCTGTCTGAAAGACAGAAGGCGGTTGAAGGGACGAGGGACGACGGCGGACCTGGTGGGAAGGACACTGCAATAGAAAAGAGGTGAACATGGGGGTATTGATGTGAGAGAGACTAACCTGTTTAGCAGCGAAATCGCCTGGCGAGTCGAACCGATAGGGACATAGAGGGAGGATGGGGTTCAAAGGCTGTTGGCCGACGACAAAGACGGGGTTGAGGGTGAGAAACACTTAGTGGACGCTTGTGGACGCGCGAAATCTCGCGAAGTCAACTTGTTCTCACGGTAGGGGCCGGCGGCGCAACCACACTTAGGGCCTGTTCGGTAAACTTGTGGAGTTGCCAGTTGCCGACAACTCACTGTAAATTGTCACGTGTCGGCAACTGCTGACACGAATCAATAACATCATATCGCGCCCCATCCCGACCGTCGCCGTCATGCGGGCCTGTCTGGTCACGGTCAACATCATCGCGCTCACTGCTCCTCACAGTGAGGAACGATGTTTTGGAGTGAGTTCCAATTGTACAGAAAATGTGACCAAAGATCTATCAGCATTATAATCTACCATATCATGTAAACCTTGGGGGTTTGGAGAAAAAGGTGTTGCTCGCTGTTGCTGACAGCGAGGAAGACGAGGCCGACGGCGGGGAGCACGGCGGTCTGCCACAGGAAGGCGGGCGATGACACGAGTGATTTGTGTCAAGAGTTGCCGCCACGTGACAAATTAGAGGTCACTGCAGCTTCGAAAGTTTACTGAACAGGCCCTTAGCGACGCGACTTTCTCTCTTTCCTTCACGCACACGTTCCATCTGCCCGGTGGCCGCTTCAACGCTGGACTTTCTGTCAACGCTGGATTTCCGCCAACGCCAACCTTCAAGCTACGTCAACGTTCGCGGATGGTGAAGAGTTGGGAGATCGGAGGGACGAGACACGCGATGGCGTCTGTCTTTAAGACAGAACGTACCCCTGCGAGGGATCGTCTTTAAGACGGTCTGCACGGGGGTTTGCAGGCCACATCGCTTTGCGTGGGGCGACTTCCCGGAAGATTCTGGTGGGTCCCACTCGCACTGGAGGTTGTGCCTATCTGACCTACCATTCTCGAAAGAAACCAGACGGCGCACGTCCCGCCTATTGCCCACACTGTGCGATAGACAAACTTGAATCATGTGTCAAGGATGTGAACTACGTACATATCACTCAGCCGATCGCCTGCCCCGTGGTTTCTGACTCCTGGTGGTAGGCCTGTATCTCGGTGCTAGCGGACACGCAAATGCGCACAAAGTCGAGTCAAACAGCTATGGAGAGGTCGGTGAGTGGATCTCGTCTCATGGGTTGTTCCGATCTAAGAGTGTCGGCTCGAGTGCGTTGCAGACGTCCGGTGGTCGATGTACCGTGGAGCTGGCACCAAAACGAAATTCAACCCAGGCACGGCAAGCTGACGTTTAAGATATAAAGGCCGGGCTTTTCTTTGGGAGGACCTCTTGCACGCGTGGCGTTCACATCCCAGACACCTCAGAATGACGGACGAGCAGAGAATCGCGAACATGCGCATTGTCGCCGAGATCGATGCATTATTGGACTGCCAGCCCCGGTACGTGATTCGACGTCGCTCGACGGAGTGTTGATTAACCGAGGACGCAGGGACTGGAAGAAATTCTATGAGCTCTGCGCCTTGCTGCCTCCCGTACGGGCGGAGGCGGGTCGATGGCAGTTCCACCCGGGGTGGCATGGGTATGGGCGGACGGACGGCGAGTCTGTGGAGCCATATTGGTGTGGGTTGCAGAAGGAGCAGAGCGGTAAGTACACTCATCTGAGAGTGCACATCCGGGCTGACGTTGAGAATCAGCGGCGCCGCCGCCGCCGCCGAAGGGGAGATTGTGAGGGGGGAGGGGGTGGATCGAGGATCGGGGAATTGGAAATGTGTAATCGGAGCGAAATACTGAATGTGAGACATACCACTAGCAACGGGGTGATCGGGGAAAGATTTCAGGACAGGAGCAGAGCAAATTGGATGCACAGATGATGCAGGGGAAATGCGTCGAGTGACCGCTGACGCAGCAGCTCTCCTACGCATCGACGTCTACCATGTCAGAAGGCGGCACACCTCACAACTTCCTCCCAGCGGCGAGCGAGAAGACAGTCGACCATCCGGCCTTGACGGGCTCGGGTGTTGCATCCCGGCGGGTCTTGGCCACGGCTCCACGAACACCGGTGAAAAGCACACCTTTACCTCAAGGCCTGAACTCTCGACTGGGTGCGATGCCTCAAACGCCGGTGAAGGGGGTGGGCTTCTCTCAAGCACTAACCTCTAGACTGGGTGGAATGGCTGCGACTCCGCGGAAAGCGTGGGGGAGCGGGACTCAAGGAGCGGTTGTGGGAAAGAGCTTGGGCGGGCATCAGGCTAGCGCGAAGCCCAACAAATGTCAGAAACGCAGTTTATGAGACCGATGAACCGCCTAAGTCGCGACGATGGGAGGAGCGAGAAGAAAATAGATTCGAGAGTGCCGGGGTCTAGGGTAGTGCAACGTGCGCTACAGTACCGTATGACGAGATGGACAGTCTAGGGAAAAGGGAAGAGAAACACTGTCCTTATATACAAGTGGGTACGATGGTGCGATGCGATGCAATAGTGGTGCGAGCGGGGGGAACAATAAGAAAGGAGTCATGGGGCGGAGGACAAAGGTCCGGAGCAATGATGTCATAGATAAGGATGCGGAACCCCGCTCGGAAGTCCGGGCAATGACGTCGTTGAAGCATGTGATGCAAGGGAAAGTCATGTGCCGTGACGCGTCGCGTGTACGAGGTCTGCAAACGAAGAGAGAAATGGAGCGATCCGTGACATTACCCCCCCTTTAAGACGCGCTTTCGCCTGGAGCGCAATGTCATCTGCAAGGGTAGATGCGAGGAAATCGTCAAAGGAGATGCCGAGGGAACGTACAGGGCGGGGCGCATTTGGATGGCGTTTGTGGAAGGCGTCGATCATGTCGGTGACTTTTGAGAGCGAGGAGCGAGGGAGCCAGGTATTCTCAGAGTCAGGGTAGCCTGCCCACTTGACGAGGTATTGTATGCCTTTCTTGTTACGGGTCGGCTTCGAGTCGATGATGTCTTCAACGTCATATTCTTCTTCGTCATCAACAAGGTCAGGCGGCGGTTGTTCATAGTTTGGACCGTGTGCCGTTGTCTCCTTGTACGCGGTGAGCAGCGAAGCATGGAAGACTGGGTGGATTCTCCACGTCTTCGGCAGCTTCAGGCGGTAGTTCACTGGGCTAATGATGTCAACGATCTCGAAGGGTCCAAATCGTTTGGCAGCAAGCTTAGCTTTCGGCCTCGTCGTCTTCAGGTTTTTGCCTTCGAGCCAGACCTTGTCTCCGACGGCGAACAGTGTCGATTTGCTGATCGTGTCACCATGTAGTGCTTCATTAAGTCGGATGCGAGGGCAAGGCTGGCCTTGATCTCCTGTCGGACTTCTTCAAGTTGACGGAGGCGTTCTTCAACTGCAGGGACCTTTGAGGACGGGTTTACGGATGGGTACATCTTGGGGAGGAAGCCATAGAGGACTTCAAAGGGGGCCTTTCCGGTAGCTGCATGGGTGCGGGAGTTGTGAGAAAACTCGAAGAAGGGCAGCCACTTCACCCAGTCATCTTGACGGTAGTTGCAGAATACTCGCAGGAACTGCTCAAGATTCTGGTTTTCGCGTTCGGTCTGGCCATCTGTCTGTGGGTGGTACGCTGTGCTAAGGGCAGACTTGATCCCAAGCTTCTCGTTGAGTGTACGCATTACCTGCCCAGCAAATTGGGGTCCACGATCCGAGATGATCTTGTCCGCCAAGCTGTAATGTCGGTATACCTTATCGAAGAGAATGTCGGCCGTGCCATCGCTGGTGATCTTCGTTGTACATGGGGTGGTAACCACCATCTTGGTGAGGCGATCAACCACAACGTTGACGGCATTATAGCCTTCGCAGTCAGGGAGCTCGACAATGAAGTCGGTAGAGATGACGCCAAATGGTCGGTCGGGTACTTCGTTCGGGATCATGTCGACGTGGGGTCGGCTGCTCTGTGTCTTTGTCGACTGGCAGGTTGCGCATCCTGCTACGAAGTCGCGGACGAAGACAGACATGCCAGGCCACCAATATTCATGACTCACAAGTTCGTAAGTCTTGAAGCGACCAGGGTGTCCAGCCAGGGGCGATTCATGGTACATTTTGACAATGTCGCGTCGCAACCCGTCGTCTGCAGGGACATATACCTTTCCTCTAAACAGGACCAGGCCTTCTTCGTAGTTCCACTCTTGAAGGTTCTTAACGAGTGTACGTGGTCCATTCCGTAAGATGGCATCCAGAGCTTGAACGACCTCAATGTCCTTGGTCTTGCAGTCGCGGATACGTCGTCGGAGTTCGACATCGCCGAGGGAGGTTACTGCTCCTGGCCTTGTTGCACGTATCTGGAAGTACTTGGGGTCGAGCAAGATACGCTCCTTGTTGTCGTTCTCAACGCCCTGCTTGTGATCAGGTCGTCTGGACATTGGGTCTGGGCGATGGGATACTCCTGGTTTGTGAACGAGCGCGAAGTCAAATCGAGTGAGGAATAGAGCCCAACGTGCCTGTCGGCGGCTCAGCTTCTGTGCCGTCTTGAAGTGCTCCAGGTTCTTGTGGTCTGTCCAGATTTCGACGGTGTCGGGGGCGCCTTCGAGGTAGTGGCGCCAGGCTTCGAGCGCACGGATGATCGCGAGTAGCTCCTTGTCGTAGATGTCGTAGTTGCGTTCCGGTTCCGATAGGGCTTTGGACAGATACGCCACTGGATGCCAGTGACCGTCGTCACCTTTCTGCGAGAGTATACCTCCAGTAGCAAAGTCCGAGGCGTCAACTTCGACAAGGTAGGGTTTCCTTGGATCAGGCATAACTAAGACAGGGGAGGAGGTGAACGCAGCTTTAAGTGCGTTAAACGCCGTCTGGCATTCCGTCGACCAATTCCATGTGCAGTCCTTCTTTGTCAGGTCGAATAGAGGTCGTGCGATCTTGGAGAAATCCTTGATGAAGCGTCGGTAGAAATTACCAAATCCGAGGAAGGATTGTACATCCTTGACCGTCCGGGGTGTCGGCCAGTCCTGGATACCAGCTACCTTGATGGGGTCCATGGCGATCTTGTCGTGTGAAATAATGAGTCCGAGGTATTCAACGGAGTCCTGCTCGAAGACACATTTCTCATGGCTTAAGGAACAGGTCATTGTCTTGTAGGCGTTGGAGAACCTGTCGCCCTATGGCACGATGTTCCTCCATAGTTCGAGTGAATACGAGGATGTCGTCCATGTAGATGATGACTTTGCCCGAGTCGATAAGGTCCTTGAAAAGTTCGTTCATCATTGCCTGGAACGTCGCGGGGGAGTTCATAAGGCCGAAGAACATCACCGTAGGTTCAAAGAGGCCACGATTCGTCTTGAACGCAGCCTTCCACTCGTCGCCTTCCTTGATGCGGACATTGTTGTACCCCCAGCGGACGTCCATCTTGGAGAAGATCTTTGCACCTTTGAGGCGGTCAACAATTTCTGAGATCAGCGGCAAGGGGTACTCGTTTTTGATGGTACCCTTGTTCAGCTCTCGATAGTCCTGTACAGGCCGCAGCTTCCCATCTTTCTTTTTGACGAAGAAGAACGGACTTGCCTGCGGTGATTTCGATGGGCGAATGTAGCCCTTCTTCAGGTGGTCGTCGAGGAAGGTATCGAGCTCGATCTGCTCGGAGGGGGAGAGCGGGTAGATCTTACAGGGCTTGGGTTCGAAGCCGTCCTTCATGTCGATGGCATGATCCCATGGTCGCCGGTCGGGTAGTCGTTCAGAGGTTTTCTTGTCGAATACAGGGTGCAAAGTCGCGGTATGGAGGGGGAACCAAGTCTTCAAAGGTTTGCGGGCGTGCATTTTCCCTTGAGTGCTCTGCAAGCTCTTGCGCCTTGGTGAAGCCCGCTCGGATTGGTACTGCCTCCGGGTTGGGGCCGTCAACCTCAGGAAGAATCCCAGCACGACGCAGGCCATTGATCTCCCAGTCTCGGAAGACCCTGGGTCGTTCGTCGTCGTCTTCAGTGAAAAGGCGGGCAGGTAAAGGTGAGAGATGGAATGTGCGGATGCGAACTCCTTTGACCCTGCGCGCGGGGATGACATACGTAGGGATAGGGGCCCAGGAGACATACACCTGGTTCTGGGAACGGGTCGTCCGGGGCTAGAGGTACCTTAGGGGCCGCATCAGCTCGAACGTTTTGCTGTGATCGGGTCGACGATGGTGTTCGCGGCTTTGTTGCAAGGTTTGTCACGGTCGGTTCGGAGAGGGTGCAAGAGGGAGGGGCAGCGGAGCATGTCAACACGATCTTGCTGCCAGTCTATGGTGGGGTTATGCTCATCGAGCCAGTCTGTTCCAAGGATCATATCGTGATCACCGATGTCGGTGATGAAGAACTCAGCTTCTTCCTCATGGTATGCCTTCGAGTCTTGCGAGTATATCCGGATCCGTTGGGTCGTCGTATCACGCACCCAGCCCATGATGTTCTCGGTGCCGTCCACGTTACGCACGGGGAACGGGTTTTCTAGTTTTCTTGTAGTCAGCTTCTTGCGTTCAGCGAAGCTTCGGTTGATGATGATTCCTTCTGCACCGCTGTCAAGCAGTGCCTCTGCGTCGATTTGTCGGCCTGTCGCTCGTCCAATCATTTTGACCTTGAGCGTTATCGAGGGTGTCTGCCTGTTCTTCGTGACAGTAGAGAGGTGCACACACGATGGATACGATTGCTCACATGAGGTCATAGATGATAGTACAGAGAAGCGATTGTAAGATGCCGATGATATAAGTCCTTTGCCTCCGCCAGACGACGCGACTGGGGGGCGTTTCAAAAATCCTGCGACTCTAGGATATCCTTCAACAGTGCCACTGCCTGCTCCTTACCTTCCGCATCCAGATCCTTCAGCTGGCGAGTGATCGCCGCGATGGTTTTGGATGGGTCGGGAGCTGCTTTCGCAGTGGACGGAGCCGTGTTCGTCGGCAGGGGAGGGGCCTTGGACCCAGTCTCTACTGCGCCCACCCGTAGCGCGCTCGAGTCGCGGTTGGGGCAGTCGCGAGAGACGTGACCGGCTTGTCGACACATGAAGCACTTGCCTTCGCGCATCATCTTTGCGCGCTCGTCGTCCGTCAGCTTTGCAGGGCGGGTCGAGGTGTTGGTGAAGGCGCCGACTCGGCGCGACGAGGAGTCGTTGGTCGAACCGTTCGAGGTGAGCGCGACAGCCCCCTTGGACTGACTGCTCTTCCTCTCCGGGTTCTCTTCGAGCCACTGGTAGTTGATGCGGCGGGCGCGCTCCTTCCACTCCGCGAGCTTGGTGGGGAACGGGTACGACCGGGCCACCTGCTTGCCGAGGTCACGCTGAAGTCCCTTCTTGAAAAAGTGGATTAGCGCCTCGTCGTCGTATGCTGACATGGTTGCCAGCATCTCAAACTCGGTGATAAAGTCAGTGACGTCCCGGGTGGTCATTGCGAGCTCGTTGATCTTACGCTGAGCCTCTATCTTCGGATCGACGGGCACGAAGTCTTTGCCAAACCTCTCGAAGAGCTCTTTGTAGGAGTTATAGTGGAGTGTTGGGGGCGTGGGGTCGAGGGTGTCGGCGTCTTCCTTCTCGTCTTCGTCGGCGAAGAGTTCCATGCGGCGATGCGTGGCCCAGGCTTTCGCCGTGTCGTCCTCCATCAGGCTGAGGAGGAGCATCATCTTGGCGTCATCTGTGGCATAAACATCTTTGTTAACGCGCAGGAACATGCGGAGCTCGAGGGAGAACCGGAGGGTGTCGCGTCTATCGCCTTTGAATGGCTTTGGCTTGGGGCCGATCTCCCGCTTGGAGACGGCAGGTTTGGATTCGGCGTCGGGCATCTTGTCGAAGGGGAGGGGGACGGTGAGGGATTGGGCGAGTTCTTGATCAAGGCGGCATAGGGTTTCTCGTCGGCGTTCTTCTGCTTCTTCAACTTCGTCCTCAACTTGTTTTGCGACAAGGAAGTCGGCGGGGGTGAGGAATTGCTGGTTATGATGCCACGACCAGTGATCTTGGACGGGACTGAACGAAGTGGGCTGCCACTCAACTACTGATCGTCCTGGGGTTCCGTTCTTGTTCCGTCTATAGGCGTACCACTTCCCAGTTGTGTCGTTGTGGTTGATCCCTTCGGGGACTTCGATTACAGTACGTCGACGGGGTGGGGGCGAGTTGGTCGGAGGGGGGTTCAGGAAGCGCTGTAGAACGTCCGCAGCGGTGGCAAAATCCGATTCTTCAACGTAGGGTTGTTCGTCACGGTCGTCGAAGTACCAGTCTCGACGTTGCCGGTTTGGTTCAGTCGTGCAGCCAACGTACGGATTCCTTAGTCTGCTGCGAGGTGAGGATATAGTATTCTTCGGGACAGTAGTCTCGAAAAACGCCTGGGGGGAGGTTCGGAGTGGGGGGACGAGGGGTTGTGGAGGACGTGATGATGGTCTAGAAGAAGTCCGCCGCGATGGGGCGACGGCCGAGGAGTTTCTTGGTGAGGTAGCCGGCTTTTACTGCCTGGCGGATCTTATGTTCGTGGTGGCGGCGATGAAGGGTCTTACCCTTGATGGTGGGACGGAGGACTGGTGGTGGGGTGGATTCGGGGGTCCGGCGGTTAAACTGGGAGACGGAGGTGAAACTGGTTTGGAGGATCGGGTTGGGGGCGTCCTGGATGAGGTACGTGTGGTAGGTGGGGGCGTGGAGGGTGAATTCGAGGCGTTCGAGGTCTACGTTGATGCACGTGGTGATCCGGACGTATAGGGCAAGGACGACAGTACCGTGATCCTTGTGCCACCTCCACTCGAAGATGCGGAAGTTGAGGCCGTGCGCGGTCCAGGGATCTTTCTTGCAGAGGTTCTGTACGGGGACGAGGCAGTTGACGGTGACGGTGTCGGACCAAGGGTAGGGGAGTGGTGCATCGTCGCGGGGGGTGATCGGCTTTCCGTTGAACGGGAGGAAAACCGGTGCGTTCGGGAGGTCCGTGGTGGGAGTTTTTAACGTCGTGGAGACGGCAGAGGTAGATGGAGAGAGGGGTGCGAGGTAGGCGTAGGGGCAGACTGTCCAGGTGTCAGAAACGCAGTTTATGAGACCGATGAACCGCCTAAGTCGCGACGATGGGAGGAGCGAGAAGAAAATAGATTCGAGAGTGCCGGGGTCTAGGGTAGTGCAACGTGCGCTACAGTACCGTATGACGAGATGGACAGTCTAGGGAAAAGGGAAGAGAAACACTGTCCTTATATACAAGTGGGTACGATGGTGCGATGCGATGCAATAGTGGTGCGAGCGGGGGGAACAATAAGAAAGGAGTCATGGGGCGGAGGACAAAGGTCCGGAGCAATGATGTCATAGATAAGGATGCGGAACCCCGCTCGGAAGTCCGGGCAATGACGTCGTTGAAGCATGTGATGCAAGGGAAAGTCATGTGCCGTGACGCGTCGCGTGTACGAGGTCTGCAAACGAAGAGAGAAATGGAGCGATCCGTGACAACAAAGTCGGAGGGAAGGCTTCCGTGTCGAAAGAGAACGTAAACCCCTCGGCCAAAAAAGCGAGGGTAAACAATACGATTGTGGGTTCAATTTGCCTGGTGTCTGTGCATCGCTTTGCTGAAGTTTGTAGTCGCCGTCAGAGCGCATGGCGCAGTTCTTCACGGAATATGCACCTGCCGCCCACGAAGAACTGCTGAACACAGAGGCGCCTCCTCGCTCGGCGGCCTGCGCGTCCTGTGAACGGGAGGCAGGCGTGGCCGAGCTCTTCCGGTGCGAGGAGTGCTTCTTCGCGGATGTGGTATGTCAAACGTGCATTGTGTCTTCGCACAAGACCCTCCCACTTCACCATATTCAACGCTGGGCCGACGGGAAAGGATGCTGGTTGAGGACGACCTTGGGGGACTTCGGCATGGTAATCTACACACAACATCGCCAGAGTCGCTGCCCGCGGATGCTGCGGGAGCCGCGGCGCACGGTGGTCGGGACTGAAGATGGTTTCCAGGTGGCATATGTTGGGTATTGTGCCTGCCCTAGCGAGGGAGGAAAGCCACCGACCGCAGAGTCTATGCAGCTGATCTCCATCGGCCTGTTCCCAGCGTCTTGGGTTCAGCCCGGGACGGCCTTTACCATCCAAATGCTTGACAAGTTTTTGCTCATATCGTGCCATGCGCAAGTCAACGGGGAGGAGTGGGTGAAATATTTGGAGAGGTTGACCGACGGTGTGCTGTTCAACGAGGTCGTGGTACGTCTGTCTCGGATCCTCTGGGAAGGGTGGCGATGGCTGACATGCCACGAACGCCAGGATCGCTACAGAGAATTTCTGACGTCCAACCATGAGCACAGTTATCTGACACTCGTGCGTCGGCACGGCGCAAAGGCCGGGGAACGACTTCAAGCAGGTGCACTGGTGGTGCTGTGTCCCTCCTGTCCTCAACCCGGCATCAACATGGACCCCAAGATCAGACGAGAGGCACACTTGAGGTGCAGAGTGACCGCCGTCCATCCTTTTCCTCTCTGACGGATTGTAGGTATCTGGACGCATTGTTCCACGCCATCGACGGGAACTTCCAACTCACCCAGAAGATTAAACCACTGGATCGGAACGACATACCATTGACAACTGGGGCTGGGTATTTCGCGGACGAGGAAGACTTCCAGAAATACCAAGAGATGCTGGGTCCCCTGGAGCCGGAGGTGAGCGCGCCGTGGGGAATTATTCGATGGACGACAGAATGCTTAATTACCTGCGACGCAGCCGTCGACTTGCCACCGATTCGGGGCGATGGGATACGGTGGATACTGGGGTAATATCTCTGGAACGATGGGGTTGTCTTGTGCGAGACACATGTTCGTTCTTCCCGGCGGCGGAGTGGATCTGCAGAAAGGAGAGAGGTGAGCTGGGCGTTTTGGAGTGTTCGGGAACGAGCGTTGATGGAAGAGCAGGTTTGTGAATGTAGACTTCTCCCTGGCTTCTGGACTGCAGCGGTGGATGGAGCTAGACATGCACGTGCGGGGATACGACATCAACTGTCAGCACTGCATAAACTTCGAGAGTCGGTTGGAGGTGTTCAAGGAACAAGCTCGGGACTTCAAATCTCTCCCGTTGTTGGATTTTCCCTTCACGATCCTGGGAGTGGGCAAGTTTCACCTACCCGCGCACATCGCGCTCTGCCGGTACTTGTTCTCTTTTAACTTTCTGCCCGGCTCGGGGCGAACGGATGGCGAAGCTCAAGAACGAATATGGTCGACGCTGAGCGCCCTTGCCGCAAGCACGCGGGAGATGACTTCTGGGCACAGGCACGATCGTATCAACGACCACCATGGGGACATGAACTACCGGCGGACGGTGGGGATAGTTAAGCAGGGTTTGCTCATAGTCGAGGGCGGCAGCTAACAAAGCACGCAGCTACACTGACGGTGAGAAAACACACCGAGGCCGTGGAACAGATCGACATCGTGCGAGAGGTGGTGGACGACGTGGAGAAGAGCGTCCCTGCCGACACCCTGGCAGAGTGGAAGGCGGAAGAGGCGGATTGGATGCGAAAGGTGGTGGACGTGAAGAATCACAAGACTTTGAAGAATCCCTACGAGGCTGAGAAAAAGGAGAAGTCGAGTAAGCATCATACTCGCTCATAACGCCACGCTATGAACTGACGAGCACAGCTTTTACTCAGAAGGATGCTCTTGCCATGATCACGGACGCCGCCTCTGTGCAGAGCATGCACAACATGGTTGGTCTGGTGGGGACGATCGCGGAAGGTATCGCCTTGGAGGAAAGCAGGTATGCGAAACGTTTTTATACGGTGACGATGTCTGGGCTGAGAATGATGGCAGAGTGCGTACACTTAAGCTGTTGGAGGAAGATCCAGAAGCCACACTGAAGGCGACGAAGGAGGCAAGGGTGGGTTGGCTGGAGAGGTTTGAAACTTGGCGGGTCATGCAGGAGGCTTACTTAGATAAAGTGAAGGCCACCGGCGAGGATGGGACGACGACGACGTCGGGGGGAGAGTACGTTGAAGACGTTGAAGACGAGAAAACGGAAGACGTCGCTTTGACGGTGAAGACTGGCTCAAAACGGAAGCGGACGACGGCGGACGTAGGCACAGGACGTCGTGTGCGGAGATCCAAGTGGGAAGAGATCGCTGCTGCCAGCGTTGATCTGCCATCGCGGTGGGGGAGGACGATCCTTTCCGCGCCGGAGACTGCAGAGGCGGCCACGCTGGAACTAAAGTTGCGGGAAGGGTATGCGGATGCGGCGCTGGACGAGCTTCGAGCCCAGCTGATTACCAGCTACGCGATGCGGCGGGGCGCGTGGGGTCTGTCGGGCACCGTAGCAAATACACGGGAGCAGCACAAACAGAACCGGAAGAGGACAGCAGTGACCGACGCGGCAAACGCGTATCGTCGGGCTAGGCGGGCGATGTTGGCGCTGGGTATGGCGGCAAATGATGAAACATATCGCGCTCTGGCGGCGAAAGACGTGACCGTGTTCGCAGTGGCGTCGGATGCTGAGACTTTGGGCCAAGGTAAAAAGACACCATCCTGGGTATGGAGCAACTTCTCTTTTGTGGAGAAGCAAGGCGATGGAAAGCTGCGCGAGTACTGCGGGAAAAGTAAGTGCGTCACCACGAATGCGCATGGGCCTCACTTACGTGACTTTAGTGCTCAAAGTACATTGGTTCCGCACCCACGCACTCTTGATGAGATGGGAGGAAGAGAAGAATCTGTTGGAGGAGGAGATGCGGCGCATTGCGAGATTTTTTCTGGCCAAACGGGAGGAGTGGGAGGTGCGCGCGACAGAGCTGAGAGGGGCAGGGAAGGGTGGGGCGGGTGCTTACGCAGCAAAGTAGGTCTTTCACAGGTGCCTCAGGCATTGGGGACTGACATGATGTGTCAGACAAGCCCATGGGTACGACCGGCTGTTGGTTAGGAGTTTGGAGAAGTTCAAGGGGAAGGTGGAGACGGTACATTGGTCTGACCACGACGCACTTCCATGATTTGTTGAATTCCGATATGATGTATGAATTCAAAGATCCCGGGGCTATCTTCGTCCTCGTGTAGGCTCGTGAGGCTAGGGGGCAAAGACGGCTACTGGACAGGAGTGCGGGTCTTTTCAAGACAAGGATTAACATGGATCGGATCTGACGATGCACGAACGGGGGCTGTCTCGCATCTAAACACCCGTAGCGGGAACATATTTTTTTGCCCGAGTCATGCATGCAATGCATGGACGAGACATGTGAATGGCGAGTGATATAACCCTGCACTTCGAGATTCACGACGTATCTGATTTCTGTTTCCCTTTTTTAGCGCCAGGAGGAGCGTCTTCGACTTAGACATGAGAAGCGAGCGTTGCGCTCAACAACCTTTCGGCGACAAGTCACGTTTAGTCTCGGGTTTCATGTTGAATTGCCCTGCGACTTATGCCCTTTAATCTGTATTTTAGCTTGCTGTGAATTGCCCTTCACGCGCAGGTCGTTGGTCTCGGGACGGACGGACGGGTTTGCGTGTGCAAGGGCGGGATTTGAACACTTCACGCTGTGGCACTCGAGTTCGTTCTCACTTTGTCGTTTGTCCTGGATTGGTCGTTCGTTCTCGCACTGTTGCTTCTTCAGTTTTTTTCTTCTGCTCTCTTCCCTCTTGACTCTTACCCTCTCACTCACTCCTGCCCTCACTCCTGCCCTCACTCCTGCCTCTGTTGCACTCCACTTCCAACACCAAAATCAGAAGGTAAGCCTTGTAAGGCAATCAGAAAGCATGAGGACTAACTTTGGTTTTCAGATGTATCTTGGCATCACAAAACACTTCAAGAACGTCGTGCGGCCGGCGATGGAAAAGGTGAGACGCACCGTTGGTGGGTCGCGAGAAAACACTGACTGTTCGTCGCTTTTAGCAGGGCGTCGTCGGGAAAATGCGTCGAGACTTCCTCGACGGCACGACCGGCCGCGTTTTCTGGCCGACCAACGACCGCGACACGAGGAGCGCCGGTCTGTTCCTCAAGTGGGGCACTTTATTCAAGAGCGGCGGCGTTTCCTACCGCTACGTCGTCGTGCAAGCCAGCGGCAACGCCAAACTCAAGCAGGTTCGCGACCTCAGCAAACTCGGTCCCCTTAGGAGCATCAAAATCGCCGAGGGGGATCTTGACAAAACCGCCGGCAACGCGGCGCTCGACACGGTGCAAGACTCCGTGTGCGGAGACGAGTAGGCCGTGGGTGGGGGGGAAAGGAGTGGTTATGGTCGAGACACGGGGAGGTTAAGGTGGATGTGTATGTATCTAGGTTTCTCAATCACCACTCTGTTTTCGTATCCCGCTGCCGCCGTCCCCCACTCGCACGCTCGCCACACTATTGGGACGCTTTCGCGTTCGCCGCCGCCGCCACCGCCGAGCAACGCGCGCGCGCACGCTCGCGAACCCCCCTCCCCCCTCCTCCCGCCACGCTATTCGGATGTGTTCGCGTTTGCCGCCGCCGCCACAGCCGAGCAACGCGCGCGCGCACGCTCGTGAACCCCCCTCCCCCCTCCTCCCGCCACGCTTTTCGGACGCATTCGCGTTTGCCGCCGCCACCACCACCGAGCAACGCGCACGCGCATGCTCGCGAACCCCCCTCCCCCCTCCTCCCACCACGCTATTCGGACGCGTTCAACCCGGCTGAACGCGGCCGACGGTGGCACGACGTGCAAAGCACGCGTGTAAGACGTCGGTCGCGTGGCGAGCGAGGTTGACGCTGATGCGTCCAGGCGTTGGATGCGTCCCGAAAGATGGATCTGGCCGCGGGGGAGACAGATGGATCTGTCGCCCCCGGCCAGATGGATCTGTCAGGGAGGGCGCGACAGATGGCTCTGGCCGGGGGGAGACAGACAGATCTGTCGCCCCCGGCCAGATGGGACCGTGTCACGGCCGCCCTGTGGGGTTAGTTGGGACAGATGCATCTGACCCCCGACTATTAGTCGGGTCAGATGCATCTGGCGAACTGAACCGCTACACAGTCCATGACAATACAAATTAACGGCATAGAAATGATAACGCAAGAGTCTTCAAGAGACCACATGTGTACTTGGGGAGATGGTCCACGCACGAAGAAGGCATTGGACGTGTTCGGCAAGGTCTGAAATCCTACCCCAAAGTAGCATCCCCTCCTATAGCGGTGATCGCATCCATAGTGCTCAAGGCTTCGTCCAAGGCGAGTTTAGGCATCAACAGCTTAAGGCATGGTGTCAGTACATGGTATTCCGGTTCGAACGCAATCTTACCTTGACAAGCTCGTACGCGCGTTTAGCTTGGTTGACGTAGGCGCGGCTGAATGGAATTTTCTCCAAGTTGGATAGCTGAGAGCCTTCAGTCTGTGCCCAAGATTCCTTGGTCCTAATGATATCAATCAGCAGCTGAAATGACAAAAATTCGGACGGACAACGAACGCTTTGAACACGCTTGCCAAGAGCCCCTTCTCGTGGGTCGACCATCCACTTTGACGAGCATACATCGTAACAGCTTCCTGCAGATATTTGTCACCTTGGTTGACGTAATGAATGGGAGAGAGAGCTTGAAAGATAGTAATGTAGGGGGTGACGCGCAGGAGGCGGGCGATATTGCTCAGAGTGCTTGCACGCATCTCCATTTCCGTGTCCAAGGCATCTGTCACAATAAACCCTGTAAGTGGCTGACTCCTCGGGCCTCAATACACGGCGTATTAGGTACCTTCATTGTTGTTGCTCGACATATTCTCTATGACGTTCAAGGCGCCGCCTACAGAAAGGACGTTCGCAAGACGCTACAGAAGAACAGTGTCATGAATGGGGCAGCCCGGCTGAGAACTGTGAGCAAGCTTACATGGACTTTCGCGTATCCCGCCTGACTCGTGCTCATATAGATGAAAATATCGACAAGCCTGGATCCAAATTGGGCTAATCCCTCCTGTTTCAAGGCCCGATTGCGCGCAAGGCGAACTCTAGGGGGACCACCAGTTATGATAGTCCAATACTCGAACAGATAGACCGTAGCAATATACTCCTTGAAGATAGCAGCGAGCTGGGTCTTCTCCTCGGTAGACCACTTGTCGACGCGACTCAAGTACAAAGTGATAGCCTCGCGAAGTAAATCGTCACCTTGGGCCATGGTGTGCGGCGCCGAGAGCAGCTGGCTGGAGCCTGGCATCTAATAAAAAGTATGCTTGGAGTTGCAATCGCCCGCCACACGTTGTGTCCGAGATCGATTTAGCGGCAGTCACCGAGCAGCTGTGCCTTGCGGCTTGCCCGGTTCAGTCAGAATTTCAGAACGCGGAAGCCAGTGAACGGTATGTAAAACTCGGACGGGTAGAGCGACGAGCGGTTGCCACTGTCTGGTGGTGTTGACGACGACTCGACGCCAGGAGTCGGAGTCAGTCTGGGGCAGATTTTGCGCTGTGAACAACGCCGGTTGGTGAACGGTAAGTCTGGTCATTCAAAAATTTGGAACTAACACCGAGGACCTCACGGGATTCATATTTCTTTTATCTGACAAGGTTCAGAAGAATACGAGGATGTGTCGGTGGGTGGGAGTTGAACGTTGAACATTAATTGCATCGGCAATGGCGATGACCCCGTCGAGTCGCCAACCAAACCCGAACCAAACCCGAACAAATACGTCTTCGCTGTGCCCCACGATGACAACCGCCTTCGTCTTTTTGTCCCCCCTATGATCAGCTCTTCGCACACACCTTCGAGTTCTTTTCTACCGCATGTTAATATAATATTGTCCAGATGTCGTTGGAAGTCAGCAGCCCACACATTGTAAGCGCAGTGGTGACTCACCACCGCGCGACGAGGGCGTTCGGGTTCCACGGTACTACGTACCTTGAGGTTGGTATTTATTGTTGCAACTCCTCTTTCTAATCCGCACCGATCTGTAAGACAATACACTAGACACTTCTATGTTACGATAGTTCCGCCAGTTCCGTGTACTTGGACGTGCTCCCAAACGACGCCCTTCATCGCGAACCTTCTCTCAGCTCGCCCCTCATCCTTCTCAATACACAAAAAAAAACGAAAGACTCCGGGATCACGTACCATCACTTTCCAAGACCCCGCTGATGGAGACGTCGCGCCAACTATTGTACGGCCGCCTGGACCTTGTTCTGAACTTCCTCTCCCTGGCTTTTTTCCTCTACCCACAGCGACGGCAACGCCATTGGCTTAACATGGTACTTAACACGCACAGTTCCCTCTCCTCCGCTTTTCAAAACCTCAAATTCAACCCACCTACCTCATCCAACCATGACCTTCAATCCAGTTTATTCGGTGGCTGTGGTTAAAGCCTCTGCAGACATGGGCCTCGTGAACACTACTGTGCCTGGTCGGGAAGCTGGACACCCTACGCTCAAAAAAATCCAGGATATTCCCTAGTGATTCTTGTGACCTCTAACATGTACAGTATACATGGCATACATCTTGGGTGTCATTATATATGCTAAAGTAGAGGGTATATGGTGTATAGCAACTACAGTATCCAAATCTCTCAGGAGGCCAAATCCAAGGTTGTCTGGGTACCTGGACATTCTGTATACACTCTTCACTGTGAGTGATTAAAAATCGAGGGAAAATGTGCATAATCAGAAGAAAAAATGTATCATTGAATCCCGGTAGATCCGAGAAGATCGCCCATGAACTCGTTGTGCAGTGAGTGGTTCAAACTGGAGGTGCCGTGTTTTGCCTGTTTTTGCAGATCCACCAGATCTGTATCAAATATTTCGATGTGCAGCACATCTTTTTCCCCCTCAGTTCACATATTATTGAGATCCCACACATAAAGTAATTTATAGAGCTATGAGAGTGAAGGAAACTGGAGGAGAAAAGCGGAGAGACACCTTTGTCCAGGTACCTAGGCCGTCCAGCTTCCTGACCAGGCACAGTATCTCGCTGTTACTCAGGTCTGGACTCGCGCACAAGATAAGGTCAAAGTTCCTTTCGGTTTCGACTATACTCGACGATCTCCATACCGTGCACACTCTTCCCGGGGTTTCGCCTGTCAATCAGGTCAGGCAGGGTGACGAGCTCCTGTGCGACATCGTCAACATGTATCTCTCCCGCCAGGACAAGTGGGCCGGGGAAGATAAAGCTGTCCTCCAGACCGTGTTTAAAGAGTGAGCTCCGTCCGCTGTCCTTAGCCAGACATCTTGTACGATGCTTACAGTTGTGTGACACAGACTGGAATCTGTCCGGGACAAAATCGACATGCAAAGTGTGAAGCATATGGGCGTTCAAGAGGCAGACATATCGGCTTGCCGCGCATATCTATACCAAGCCCAATGCGCGTACAAGAAGATCAAGGTGATCTAACCCATACGTTCTTCCTGTTCTCCCCCACTTATAACTTATTTTACAGGAAATGATACACAGCTCAACGATAAACGAAGCACTTAAGACGATGCGCGAGGTTGCAAATCCCGATGCCTCGCCCATTGAGCCGAGTGATGAAAATCTCATAGACCTTTCTGACGTAGTCGATCCCAACATCGACGACTTGATAACTCACCTCGACGCCATGAACCTCATGGGCATGGTCATATTTGACACCGTGAGCACGACGAACGCGGATTCCACCGATACCAGTAGGACCCCCGAAAATTAGGGGTGATGCCTGATCACCATCCTATGAAATTTTTGGGATTTTGGACCAAAATTTCTGATTTTTATCCGATGAAAATGGCTGGAGCCATTGAAGGCCTGATTTTTATCCAATTTTCCCAGGGGCTGCTGGGGTGAGGCCTGATTTTTGTCCGATGATGCTACCAAAAATAGGCTTTTTGGCCTAGGTTTTCTGTCTACTCATGACCTGATTGGTGATTGCTTGCGGCTAGTTTGAGCGCGGATTGAGTATCAAAGTACAGTTTGTCCACCAAAGCACCAACTATGAGCCCGTAATTCAGCCCTCGTGGGGTGTTGCATGTGGCGGCTGCGCCGCCGCGGCCGCCGAATGCGGCCCGGAGCCGGAACCCATGCCGAGCTTCACCGAGTCACGGCTTCGCACTTCATGGGCACCATTTGGACTCTATACTGTACGATATCTGAGCATCTGAGGGTCTGATATACTGAATGTAAGAAGCCTTTCGCATTTCTGAAGCCTTATACACAGTCTCCGAAGAAAATTTGACATTTTGGAGGCCTGATGTGTCAATCCGACGAAAAAAAGGCCTTTTGGAGGCCTGATCACACATCCGACGAAAACTCCAAAATTTGGCAAAAAAGCAGATTTTATCCGGCGAAATCTGGCCAAATTTCCAAAATCATCCTATGGTCAAGCCTCAGATTTTGAGAAATCTGATCAGGCATCACCCCTAATTTTCGGGGGTCCTATACCAGTCCGTTCCAACCTTTCTATTTGAGGATACAATCAAGCTAACTGTGTTGACAGCCACCAATGTAGACGAAGACGCTTTGGGAGGGGTTGACACTCCCACCCCTGTTTGAGTAGCCTTCAACACGGTTAATCGGGCTGTTCTCTTGTCTCCGTATAACGAAGTCGTCGTCCACCGGCCGACGTCCACCTCTTATCCTGTATCCGTACCGTTATGTGATCTGAATGAATAACAATGTATCTTGTGTTCTAAGTAGGCCTCATTTCGTCCTTTCGTTCCAGGATATCTCGTTATGGTACAGCGAAAGCCCTAGACTGATGCCTTTTCTTCTGCGCACATCAATCCTCTCTCTTCTGGACCTTCGGAACTAAATACCAGCATGCGCCCTGCGCTCCGAGCAGCGCTATCACCGTCGGTTCCACGATCCAGATGCCCTTCTTCGAACTCACCAGCCCGACGATCAGAGGGAACAGCGCGCTCCCGCTCTGCCCGATGGAGCTCATCAGCGCGAACGCGTCGACATGCACCGAGCGCGGGAGTAACCGCCCGCCTATCGTGATGGCACCCAAGTAAAACGTGCTCATGGCGAGCCCGACGAGCGCGGTGGAAATGGCGGTAGACGCTACGGCGGGCACGGCCCATGCGACGGCTTCGAGGGCTAGGGCGACCAGGAGGTAAATGAAGACGGCGCGACGTTCGCCAAGGATGAGGTTCAGCGACGGAAGAGTGATACGCCCAATGGCGAGACCTGATGGACGAAAGTGTAAGCAAACACGATGGTAGGGATGTCGAAAGCGGTTTGCCTAGGTAGAAGGACGACGAGATCCAGGAAGCGGTTGTCGGTGTCGCATGACGGACCGTGCGGGCGTACGTTACAATCCATCCACCACTGCACACTTCTGTCAACGCCATGGCAAGGATAACAACGAGGTTGGGTGCCTACATCGAGTCTTCGGCCCTTTACCAGACGTCAGTAGGTACTAGTGAACTAAGTAATGGAGTGAAGTTAGACGTACCCAACATATAACAAGAGGAAGACTGCAATAGACCACACCGGACGCATCTTCAGAACCGAAAACGCTGTCTGCGGTCCGAGCGCTATTCTCGTCGGGCTGCACAGGCAGGACCGTCAATCTTCGAAACGCGAGCCATATGGACAGGAGTGCGAATATGCCCATCCCTAGACTGGTAAAGTAAAAGTAATTAAACTTCAATTGCGCGTTTCGTCAGATATCATCGATAAAACACAAGAGAACGCGTACAGGGAGACCATGAGATGTCATGACCGTTGCAACTAATGGACTTGCGAACGCGCCGAGAGAGAACGTCCCGTGCAGGAACCCCATATACAGCAATGGCCTCCGCAAGATCGCAAAATAAGCGTGCCCGATCCCAAGCTGATTTGCGAACCCGTTGCCCACGACAAAGTATCCGAAGCACATGAGGTTGAAGTTGGAGTGTTGCGAACAATTGATGAAGTTCTATGAGCGACGTTTAGGACTTACTGAGGTATGATTGAGAAGACAACGAGACGTACGCCGATGAGAACAATGATCGTAGCAAGACAGTATGCGCGTCCGTACCCAAGTCTACGGACGATCATCCCCGTGCTCGGAGCGGCAGCGAGGTAGCCGACGAACGTCGCGATAAAGAGGACGGAGACGCGGGCATAGCCAATGTTGAACGCTTGCTCAATGTAAGGCAACAGCGCACCAGTCGCGCCGACGCTACAAAGTCGATGAATATCCGACATAATAACACTAACAAAAGACCACGCACTTCCAACCGGCGAGGAAGAATGCGAAGAAAGAGGAGCCTAGTCTTGCACGTCGAAGGGCGGTGCTCTCGATAAACGGTTCTGGAGCGGATGGGACGGTGTTGATCTCGACAGGTTCCTCGACGCCATATTTGGTCAAGGATGGTAGCACCGTGAGATTGTCGCCCGGCGGTGCATCACTTGAACTGGTTTTTGACGGGCCGGCTTCTGGGGGGTCGAGAATGGGGACGATGCGTTCGGAAACGGGAAGCTCAACGAGCTCGATGATGGAGGTCATGAAAGGAAAGAGATGAAGGAGATGTGGGTTAAGATTGATATTGAGTCTCACGACTCATACTAAGACTCTTAGTAAGAGCGCTGGAAAAAGTTAAACGTCGATGACTCGGGGTCGAGCCTTAAGGATATAGATTGCTTCTAAAGCCTCGACGTGACGATAGAGAGCCTTTGCTCATGCGTTCCTGTACACCAAACGCCGTCGTTGTCGAATGCTCGACCTCGACACCTTGAAGTGACTATGAGTCTCACCCGCATCGAACACGCGGTACTGTGGAATTTTGGTTCAGTTGCCAGAGAATGAGCGTAGGACCCGGATTACCAACCAGACCAACCATGTGCTAGCTTTTGCTTTGTGGTCACAAAACGTAAAATGGCAGTCCTGACTACCCCCCCCCCCCCCCCCCCCATGGGGTAAATCTGGGGTAAATGAGAGTGCCTGCGGCATCGATTACGCGGCGAACCGTGAAGCGCAAGTTGATTACCTTCGAATAGACGCCAGTTTACGTGTGCATATGAGCTAGAGGATGTCCGACCAAGAGCGATGTTCGGACCAGAGATGGCTATAGGTGGACAAAGGCCCAAGGGTACGAGAGTAGGAAAAGGGGAGACTGTGATGAAGGCGAAAATAAATGAATACTGGCACGTGAGCCGACATAAGCTGTCTATTCTCATCACATGATCGCGTCGGTCAGAACGCGTTCCATACTTACCCTTTGTCGTACAGGGAGGTTTCGAGTCCGTGGGGGCTGCACAAGGTTACTAAACATACACTTTATTTTAACCACAAGAAGTATACATGACAAGGAAACATGGTATAGAACAGACCCCGAGCCGAGTCGAAATACACTGATGGTACAGAAGAACAGAATCGACGGATATCGTATGGTGAGCTCAAGCAGATACGGAAGAAAGCACAGGTCGCCTTGGAGAGCCTTCCGACCGTGAGTATGTACTGCTTTCACCACACGCACTTTCCGCGTCTTCGTCGTATTCAGAGTCGTGAGCGAGGATTGCGTCAAGGACGGTCACGAGCTTGCTGGTTGTAGACGCGCTGCCTGTAGCATTATGTCCGTCAGACGCAAATAAATGATAGAAGGATGTGATAAACCTAGCTCGATGCACATGTCGGTGATGTGAAGCGTCGCAGCGATCATATCTACGAGTTCTTGCTCCATCCGAACGATTGCCGTCCACACAGGAGAAGGTGGGGCAGCCTGGCGACCACGCGAGTCTGCGGGATAGGCATAGTGTCCAGAGATTCGGTAGGAATTGGAGGGGTATTGGCCTGAATCCCCGGGCGTTGTTTCTCTCAGACAATACTATGCAATGCAAGGCGTTTAGCTGAGCGGCGGAAGGCGTGGGACATGCATCGTAGCCTTACCTTCACCACCTCGTGAAGCTCCTTGGCCTCACGGAGGTACGCTCGCGCCGACATGTACCTTTGAGAAGGACTTCGGGCACCCATAGCAATGTCTTCCAGTGTCTTGACTCTGCGTTCACGCATATAAATGGTCAAAAAAGCAAGCCTCGCCACATCGAAACAAAGAAACGCACTGCACCAATTTTGCCTGAACCAAGGCATCCCCTCTCAATACGGCGTATTGGGGCGCAAAGCGTCGATAAAGCTCGAGCGACCGTTCTCTCACGGCTTCTGCGATTTTGATGTTGTTGGCAGGCGAGACCCTGCGAAGGACCTTCATGGCGACGACGACGGCGGAGAGGATGAGCTCAAAGCTGGAGAATTCCAATATCATGAGGGATCGATCGGCACGGGTTGGGGCTACGTGGTAGATCTTCGAGATAAAGGAACCTGTGCGGAGATTATATGAATCTGCGAGTGTAGAGGCAATGACGAGGATATCCGGGCACCCATGGGCGCATCGGTTTTTATGTACGGTCAGACGACCCGTGGTATCCCAGTAGCCATGGACTGGGCACCACTTTCCAGTATCGACGCAAACCAGAACAAAGGCGGGAATCGTTCCAACATCCGAAAGGGGCGACCTGCCTCGTGTCTGTGCACATGCGGTAGAATTGGAAAGAACTCACCGTAGGCGCCTCCAGCATACCGTACCCTTGAAGCTTAAGTACTCGACGGAGCGCCCGTGAACGCAGTGTGGTGTGCGGCACTCCTCGACGTCCATATCCCCACGGCAATTCTGTTCACTACAGCTCGCTGTTCTTGAGCTTGAGTCGTCCAGTTCAAGGAAGACTGTTCGTAAGCGTACTCGACCGAGCCGTTGGCGCATTGACGCGTTGACGGGCCGGAAAATGCCGACTGCTTTTGTCCACCACCACCACCACCACCGCCAAGCACGAGTACTCTGACCCTAGCGAGGCTCTGCTGTCCGAGTCTGTGCAGTCCAAAGTTCCAGAAACCCCTTGAAGAACCTAACGGTCTTTAAGAAGCTTAATTGTCTTTATACCACTCAGTCTTACTTTTTCCGTCCCTTCCCTCGAGCTCGTCGGTGTCCCCGGCGTTACAGGCTGAATGAAGGTACGTTTCGAGTATGATACTGTCATGAGCTGAGGATCGGGACCATCACGATAGTCGTATACACCATTCGAGGCCTTGAATAGTCACGGAGTCCGGAAGAACGGGGACATCTGGTCCGGAACAGCTTGCAAGGACAATAGTACTCTCGACCGTCTTTTCCCCCTTTCTTTGAATGGCTTCCTTGTACTGGCATGCTCATTTCTGTGGGAAAGCACAAGCACGCATGAATCATCTGCGCGTTTGGTACAATCTGTGGACTTCGTATGTTCTGTTTGAACGGCCAACGGCTATCCCAGGGCGGTCCCTTTTCGTTATTATGGGCGGCGCAAAGTCCGGGATTACGATGTGACGCGACTCTTTGGCGTACACAGAACCGGGTACGCACTATTCCACGCAGGAGGGCCCCTCGTGGTTCCGGGACTTATACGCGCCTACACGGATCCATAATCTATCATCGCATGATCGCCGTCACTCGACCGCAAGGCCGCAATACCCTCTTAGGGCAGGTACAGGTCGCTGGATAGGATGTCGATCAACCCAAAATCAACCCTCGTCGTCATTAATTCAGTTCCTTGTTCCCTATCGTTCCCTCCGGTCTCTCTCCTGACCTTGTCCTGACTATCATTTGTTCCAGGCTCTGGACACCAACCGACCAGGTGTTTGGCGCATCGGGATGCGCGGCTTTGAACGCGGAGTCACGGACGTCCCGAAAGGTGGGGCGTCGTCCAATGCGGCTTTATTGGTATGTATCGCCGTTCTCCCTCGTCTACCCAGACTGAACAAACCACCAGGTCGAGTACGTCTTCTTTCGCGCGACTATCTTGATAATTAATCGGTCCCTTTTGCTATAGCAGGTGCGTAGTCTGAGTAATTCACTGTGGCACACACCTTGCCTTTGTAAAATCGAGGACACTTTTTTTCTCTAGTGATATCTGAGCCTCCGCCCAGTACGTGAATTCGGTTACTTTCTTGAAATCTTGGTTAGTGTGGCTAGTCAAATGGGACAGGATCACTAGGAGGGTACCGTGGGGTGATTTTCACCGCCCTAATCAGCCTTATTCACGATCATATTCAGTTTGTAGACGACTCACTTTCAGCCCAGTGTGATGAATATCAGTCTTTCCCGGTCTGATTTCAATGAGTGAAAAGCACTGGAAAAAAGTACCATTTCACCGCTTTTTTCCCGGGATTTTACACTTTGAAAAGAACAACATTTTGAGGTGAAACTTCACGCCTGTTTTTCAGTCAGCTACTCCGCCTATTTTTCACGTTGGAGGTGAGATGCTACTTTTCACGTCCGGCACGAAGTGCGGATTTACACCTCTGGCATGAAGTGCATATTTCCATGCTGATGTTATGTGCTGATGTTCAGCCTTCAAAGGGGCTTTGATTTCGGTGCTGGTAGGTATGAAAACAACCGGATCCTACAGCCTGAAAATACCCTCCGTTCATGTTGCTGATTTTGCAGCTTACGCATCGAGATGAGATTCAGCAAATGATCAGACGGTGGTTTCGATATCGCGCACAACACGTGCGAAATATATTAGATAGCTACGTAACAAGTAAGGGGTTATCAGAAGGAAGCCAAAGCGAGTGGATGCAACGCGCGTCGGCACCACCACCGCACACCACGAAGCGACGAGAAAAGACAGAAGAGACGGCTCAATGGCCGACAAGAATTAATATGTACGTTATGAATTGGACTGGGTATTGGCCACAGGGGTGCTAAATGGGAAGCACTCATCAGGATATAGAAAGCTCGAGGCAACTCGAAGACGAACCTTAGAAACATCTTCACTTCAAGCATCAGGACTCAAGCTCTTATCGCGCGTGGGCTGGTCCTCAAGACGAGCGCGCTTCGTCGCCGCTATCTGACCTAGACGTTGTAACCCTGCACTGGGGCCTGTACCCGAACCTGAATGGCCATCTAACTCCTCGTCTTGATCACCATCGTGGTCGTCGGTGCGCTTCCTCTTCCATGAATTGTTCCTCAAGTACTGACGGATGAAGGCCCGGGTAGCCCAGTCATTCTCAAAGCGAGCGGCGGCAGGGTATTCCTGGCGGATCTAGACACTAGGAGGTCAGTACATCCGGAGGATAAAGCAAAGGTGAGTCACTCGCCGACTTGCAAACGCGAGTGACTTGCTCGGAGTGCTTGAGCTCACTATAGGTCTTTGATAGATCCATTCCCGCACGGTTCATGTTGAAGCGTGTCATGCGCTAGGCTATTGTGAGTGAACAGGGAATGTCAGTGAGGAATGAAACTCACCCGCATGCTTCGATAGTACTCGCTGCCATCCTCGACGTCATCCATGTCATTGAGGAAGGTTCGAATGTCGGACATATAGAACGCCGGCTCGTGAGAGCCCTTGACAGCCTTGGGGCATGCGATAAGGCCGTTGCTATTGAGAGGCGTTGGGTTGGAGATCTTCGCAGTCTCAATGTCCGCAGTGAGCTGCACATTGAGGCTAGTAACATGGTCGACCTGTTTCTGCTGGTCCTCCAAGCGTTCTGAAGGTGAAACATATCCCGTATGTCATCAGCGTGTCGTCTAACGGATACAAGTTCAATACAGAAACCTGCAACTCACGTTCATACTCGCGAAGCTTTGCCTCGAGGTCCCTTTTGGTAAGTACCTTGTTCGACGGTGCCTTGTTGCGCTGAGCTGGAGCCGTTGCAGGAGTCGGAGGCGTAGCCTGAGCAAGAGCAGGAGTGGTGACCGTGCTTGCCATTGGAAGAAGTAGAGAATGTGTCGGAGTGGTGTGATTGAGACGGGGATGGAGTGGTGAATTGTGCAGTGTTGGCTCGACTATTTATATTCCAAGTCTGTCCCCAACGGGGGGGGCTGCGAGTGCCCGTCCTCAGCAACGAATTTGAAACAGAAGGTACGTCCACCGTGTCAAACATGCTCCTTTTCGCCATCTCCAGGCCATTCATAATTGTATTTTGCGGTTTCTATGGAACATACAGCGTACAATCGCACTCGTAATCTTCAGCACCAAACTCCGAGAGATACTCAAGTTTCAACCGATTGCGACTTTGTCGACTTTGTATTTTTCTTCCATCACATCCAAAATCCAGCCCACTTTTGTCACCAACACTATGCCTCCGAAACAAGACCGTCAGAGCGACTTTGTCCTTTGTGGACATTGCGGCAAGAAGGTTCATCGGAAGACCGAAAGAGAGCACCTAGCGCTTCTCGCTCACTCGGAGATGGGTCACCAAGTGGTCAACGAGCTCACCAGCCTAGAGAAAGGCCATCTAAGGAAGCGGGCTCGGACTGGTGCGTATCCATTCGGCAGTATGCACCTGAGATGAGACTCATTTAAACCATGTCTTCAGATAAATTTCCCGGTTTGCAATCTACCGCTATGAACACTGGCTTGGAGACGGGAGATCCTGCGCTTGGTGTGTTTCCCTTCAGCCTTCAGCATCTACAAAGCATCTAACCCTCCTATACAGCCGTGTTAGGACCAACCGGTGTCGCAAGTACCGACAGTGCAGAAGATTGTAGTATGATGGATATGCTGACCGACGGTACGTCCTCAAGCTTGTACGAGATGTACGGAGCTGATTGTTTGGTCGCTTTTAGATGGGCCAATTCCTGGCAGTGACCACGCCGATGCCGTTGAGACAGAACTTCAGGATCAGAGCTTCCATGCTCTTTGGATGGAAGATGGCGAGGACGATGAAGATGATATACTGTTGGCCTGGGACCATGATGCCACAGTGGACTCAGACCACGAACTCGACGACACATTTGGTGCATTCGATCCTGATGATCCATTGCTCTTGCTGGCAGAGGATGACAATTTCCTGAGGCGTACACAGCTGGATGGTACGCAATATCCATTCCGATATCAACGATCGCACGTCTAAGTTTGTGTTTACTTAGTAAATGACCTCAGTCAGTTAGACCGTGCAGTTCTACGACAGTATTCCTTCAAGTTGAAACACCACATTACAGACACTGCCTACATGGACCTCCCGTTCGCATTTCCTGGAGCAGGTGTTACATCTCCCGACGAGGCGCAGACTCGGCTCGCATCTCTTGCAGGCTTCAAATCCAAACTGTACGACTGCTGCCCACAATCATGTGTCTGCTATACCGGATCCCTTGTGAACCTCACTGCTTGCCCTCACTGCAAAACCGATCGATACACATCCAATGGACGCGCAAAGAAACATTTTACTTATATCCCTCTCATCCCTCGCCTTCTCGCATTTTCTGGCAGTGAATCCATGGCCGAGAAAATGCAATACCGTGCCAACCATGAGTGTGTCCCTCAGGAAGTTTCAGACGTCTTCGACGGCCATCGTTACCGTGCACTACGAGGCAAGCAGGTTGTCATCGGCGGAACGGAGCTACCTCATCGGTTTTTTGGGGATGGTCGGGATATCGCTCTGGGAGCGTCAACGGACGGGTTCGCTCCTTTTCGTCGGCGCAAGACTACTTGCTGGCCTATCATCCTCTTCAATTACAATCTGCCTCCCGAAATCCGATTCCTCATCGAAAACATCATTACCATCGGCATCGTTCCAGGACCAAAAAAGCCTGTTGACATGGACTCGTTCCTTTTCCCCCTCGTTGCCGAACTTCTCGAACTGGCCAAGGGTGTTAAGGCATGGGATGCTCTCCGAAAGGAGTCCTTTATGCTTCGGGCATACCTTATCCTTGTTTTTGGCGATATCCCAGCCATCTCGCTCTTGATGCGGATGAAAGGCCACAATGGTCTGTCTCCCTGCCGTATATGCAAGATTACAGGTGTACGCGTCCCCGACACGCGTTCCACTGCCCATTATGTCCCTCTTAATCGTGCCAACCACCCCACGGTCATTGCCAGTGAAGACCCCAACGTAGTCGCCGTTTACGACCCCGCAAATCTCCCTCGCCGAACACACGTTGAGATGATGGAGCAAGCGGTCGCAGTTCAATCAGCCACCACTTTAACGGAGAATGCTCGACTAGCAAAGCTTTATGGCATCAAAGGTGTCCCCATCCTCTCACAACTTCCGTCTCTCTCTTTATCCAAGTCGTTTCCATACGACTTTATGCACCTCATATGGGAGAACACGATCAAAAACCTTATTCTCCTCTGGACAGGCGATTTCAAGGATCTCGACGAGGGTTCTGGGGCGTACATCATTCAGTCATCTGTATGGGACGCTATCGGATCCGCAACGTCGGCGTCAGGTTCTACTATACCTGGATGCTATGGAGCGCGACCTCCCAATTTCGTTGCGGACAAGACTGCGACCACGGCGGACACCTGGTCCTTCTGGACGCTCTACCTTGGTCCCGTTCTCCTTGAGCGGAAATTCCGGGATCCAAAATATTACGATCACTTTATAGCCCTCGTCAAGCTTCTCCACACATGTCTCCAATTTACCATCACATACGACGAAATTGACCAACTCCGGCAAGGGTTCATTGATTGGGTCAAACACTTCGAAGAGTGAGCGTATAGTTCAGTGCTGCATCGAAGTTCTGCTCACATCGTCTACGTTACACAGGTTATATTACCAGTATAATCCTACTCGCCTATCTACGTGCCCACTCACTATCCATGCCCTCCTCCATATCGCCGATTCTGTTCTCGCTTGTGGGCCGGTATGGGCGTACTGGGCATTTCCCATGGAACGGTACTGTGGCCTCATTCGCCCCGCTATCAAGAGTCGTAAAAGACCCGATGCCTCCCTGGATCGCTATGTCGTCGAGTGCGCACAGCTGTTCCAGGTCATGCTTGTTTATGGTCTGGAAGATGGCGATGTTCTTCGCCTCCATCCACGCCCGGAAAGCACCCTGCCCGCACAGTCCTTGACTGCACCTAATTGTAAGAATAGCATCATCCATGCTACAGTGCATCAGCTCACTTCTTCGTGGTGGCCACTAGATCCTACATATGCCCTACTTCCTGTCATCCGCCCTGTACTAGTACTCGACGCAACGACCCTCACTCGTCTATCCAAGACCCTCGCTACGCGGTACAATGTGCCTTCCGCCAACTTTTCCACCCTCAAGAATCTTGTCAAGAATGCATCAATACAGGAGTACGCCCGGGTTCGCATCAACGACGGTGACACTATCTCTGCGGCGCATTTGTACTCAGCTAGGGATGACCGTCGAGACATGACATATATACGCGTGCGTTTGCTCCCATCATGCGTACGTCTCCATGTTACTCATGTATTTCTCCACCCAGTATCAAGTATTGGTCGACGTACATGCCCGCCACCGCAATCACACTCCTCAGTATGAAAATGTCACCTTTTACGGCCGCCTACAACACCTCTACGCTATCCACGTTCCAACATCACCTCTCATTGGCTCCACAGAGCCCGAAGCTATCCTCCTAGCTGGAATTAGGCGGTGCGTCGATGCAGAGAAAAACGGACACCCAGACCCAGGCATCGACATCCACTACTACAAAGATGAGGCGGAAACGGAACAGTTTTTCGACCTTACCTGTGTGGAATGTCTGGTTGGACGGGTACCACTCCCAGGTTCACGATGGGCAATCATTGACCGTAGCGGCGCCCTATCACGGGCTGTTTATGTTCCCGACTGAGCTCCACCGAGGTGAGCAGGCCTACTAGGTTCATTCATGGTCTATGATAACTGACAAACACAGAATCCCGTCTACCAAACGATCCCCGGACCCCATCCCGCTGCACAGTAATCTACGACGGGATCCCGTCGTCCTGTTGGATTTTTGGTACAGGCCCGGTACGGATTCATGCTGGTCAAACTACATGCGCCGCATTCGTCGTCCCCAGGTCAGTAGCTCCCCGTTCCGTGAAATCGAAGTCTGATTTATATTTTTGCCCAATAGCAAGCATGTATATAATTATGAATCCCAAGTTTCAAAGGGTTTGGCCGTCATCTTTCGACCTTTGAAATCGAAACTCGGTCGGCGCTTATCCGACCGGCGGTGACGCGTCGCGGCGTCCTCGCCGCGAAGGGCTCCTCGCGCCACCGTCTTTTCATCTCCGCGTTCATGCTTGCCTCAGATTTTTCGCCGTCAAACCCCACCTTCTTCGACTCCTCAATGCCCTCCTCGCCACCATCCCGTACTTCTTTCCCGCCAGGGCCGCCACCCGCTGCCTACACCCTCCCCCTCCCCATCAACACTGCCACCTTTGTCTTCGCCCAGCACCCCCACACCCTCTCGCTTGACTTCAACCATGCGGCCTGTGACCTCCCACGCCTCCTCCATCTCACCCCCGACCCCTCCCGACACTGCTCCTGGCTACGACGTCGAGATCGTCGACAACAAGCCCCACCGTTACTCTCGTTACGACACAGGCGACAAGATCCGACGATCAAGTCACACCTCGCTCGACGCCGCTTACGCACAGGACTCAAGGTCGTACGGACTCAAGGTCGTACGGGTACGAGCATGGCGATTGAATCGGTTCATCCCATCTATCCCAGTATTCTCATCACGGTTGCGGAACACGGTGCCAAACCCTTTTCGAAGTTCGCGTGCACATGTCAAAATATCGAAGCACGCCCACGGACTTAGGACAAGATTGACGACGCCATCTTTGGCATTTCGAAGTGGAAGAGGATTGAACGAGGGTGTCATGCTACATGGTGGTGAGTAGTATGTGCTCGAGAAGGGAAATGTCACTAACCGCGTTCCTCAGCCTATCTTTCCTGTGCATGCGTGTCGTCCCACTGGATGGCAGACACGATGGGTTTGGCGGAACAACACCGTACTTTCTACCCACGGCCGAGTCCCTCGCAATCGACGGACTGTATCCTATGGTACTCTCTCCTCGCTCGCTCACACTGTTCCCACTCCATCCTTGCTCCTCGCGCACAGAACAGGCTACGAGCTGTCAGTATATGCAGTACATACACGTCGTCTCAGGGACCATAGCAGCGGTAGGAAAGGAGAGTATACACCCAATCACCCGAGGCCCTGCTTTCTGTATATCACACATCCATTCTACAATGAAAACCACCTTATTTTGCCATGTTGAACACAAAATTTCCGTGTTGTTGTTTTTCAGTACATTTTCACCTAGTTTTCAGCGTGCAAGTGGACATGATTTCGGTGGGTGATATACACCGCTCTAAGAGCTCGAAGCAAACACGGTAGATTTCAGTCCAAATCACCTCCTTCGCGATATCACCTTGTAAATCACCGCTTTTCTGCTTTTCACCGGAAAACACGGTGGAAAACAGGATGACTTGTCCTTATAGTGGATCGAAAGGCTAGGTGCTGCGTAAATAACCCGCGTAGATGGTAGAAGTAGATGACGACGGCTAAAAATGCGGTGTCCATGGGCGCGCTCAAACTTCCTGGTGCATACACCGGAACACTTCCGTCCCTCTGGGCCATTCCAAACGTATCGATATCAGATTATTCTGGAGCGAGAAAGGCGGCCTCTGTACTCTGGACAGCCTCGCCCAGTGAGACGGAAAAATTAAGCCCCTCGTTCGTCTCGTGCCCCTTTCCCGTCAAACATGCGATAGTGGAGAAGTGCTGTGTTTAAGGTTTTTGGGAGTTGACGGTCGTTGGCAAATAATGGGGTGTGTGAAAGTCTGCAGACGGGCATCAACATGGCACTACTTGGGGCCGAACGCCGTCCCCTATATTCGAAGAAATCAGACGACAATTACCACCACGACGTTGGCTGATCGTGGCACCGTCTGTAACAGCCAAGACCTGTTCCTTCCGCGAAAAAAAAGAGATGCACCACCACACTTTGCTAGATCCCGTCAACAAGACACAAAATAGAACAGAGTGGGGACATGAGGATCACTGGTTTAATTTCAACAGTTCAATCGCCCTCCCCCGTTTCAGCGCGAGCAGCTCTGTCTCGTTCAACACCGCCGGGAGCTCGTTCTTCAACCATGCCTCACCCTGCTCCATCGCGACGAACGGGTAGTCGACGGAGTACACGATCCTGTCCAACCCAATCTGCTGCGAATGGAACATGAGAAGGTCCGTCGCGAAGTTGCCCGATGTCGTTTCGACGACGTTGTTTTCCAGGTAGAATGTCACGTTCTTTTGCATCGGCATGCCTTCGGGAACCTGACGTAGGAGCTCTGTTGTACAATATGATGTCAAGGCGAAGATGTAAGACTCGGAAAAGGGTGACGTACGGTCGTTGATCCGCCACAGGTCGGATGGAACGCGCTCGCCTAAATGTCCGACGAGAATCGTCAAGTTCGGGAACCGACTCAAAACACAAGGCAATGAGGAGTCAGTATGGTCATAGACACACAACGCCTGCCAGAAAACATACTCAAACACCCCGTTGACGCACAGGCCCAGGATGTGCGTCGATAGCGTGACGGCGAATTCCTGCGATGGGCCTTTGAGGAACGGGGCGTGGTCGTACAGGAGGGACCCGACAGGGTCTGGATTCGAGCGTGGATGGAAGTACACAGGAACGTCGAGTGCAACGACCATTTGCCAAAATACGTCAAACTCCGGCTGGTCATAGAATATGAATGTTACTGCACAACGACAGCTCAGAGCAAGCACGGTATGGATGACAGCGTACTGACTGTTATCCTCTGTACCCGTGACTTGATAATCATTGATTAGAGCACCAAAGAAACCAAGCTCGGTCACGGTGCGGTTCAGCTCTTGTGCTGCAGCTGCGGGGTCGTGCATCGAGAGCGACGCAAAGCCGCCGAACCGAACGGTGTTATTGGATATGATGTCGGCGAGCGCGTTGTTGACGGTGGTAGCCATAGCAGATGCATTCGCTGCATCTTGTATGCCTTGAATGCAAGGAGACGCGCAAGAAAGGACCATCTTCAGGCGTCGTCATATCAGTCGACGGTAAGAAAGTGAAGAACAGCATAAGCGACGGACGAAGTCGACACCCGTGGCATCCATGTGGGCGAGACGCTGATTATGGACATCGATAAGGTTCGCTTGAAGGTCCGCGTTGGTTTGACCTAGACCAATTCATGAGACTATGTGGGCGTCGATTGTCATATGAAAATGAGGGACAGACCAACTGGTGGGACATTGGACCTAAACCACGTTCGGAACATCAGTCCACGTTCACGAGCATACAGAAGAAAGACGCACACGACTTGGAATAGCAACTCCGGTATCGTCCAAGCCTCCTCGAAGATGATCGTCCCTACCCCCGTGTCATTCCATTGGCGCGCGCCGAGCGCGGAGCGTGTGAATGTGGAAAGGACAGCGAACGCGAGTGGAATTCGCATTTTCAACTTGATGGTTCTGCAGAACGCAGAACTTCAACAGATGACAAGAGGACGAGTCCGTCCCGCCCCCTCCCCTGTCGGTACTCTTTATATCATTTGACCTTCCAGGTCCAGCTACTAAAAGCGCTCCAGGGAGAGCGGAACGCTCGGCATCGAAAGGTTTGTGGGAGCGGAACGATCATCAGCACCATTGTGACCATCGACCATTGGCCAAACGGACACATATGATGCATCTTTTCTCACTGTCGATGTTTCCGGTAAGCTCGGGGCATTTCATGTCGACAAACAGCAGGCCTGACGTACTTTCTATGGGATTCGGGATCCTGATACGGACGCATACATGGTCCTGTGTCTGCTTCTTGGAGCACAAGACCTATATAAGAGCAGGTAAGATCTCTGAATCACAAAAATGGAGCGGAACAAATCTGAAGGCGTTCCGTTCGCCGGGCGAGGTGCGGCTCAGGAAGAGCCTGAGAGCCTGAGAGAGCGACTTCGAGTCCGGAGCAAGAGCAAAGCACCACGTGACATTTTGACCGGCGTTTCCGGCCGAACCCGGTCATTCTAAGAAATCGTCCAACCTTCCTTCCAGCTCCCCTTACAATGCGATTCACCACATCCCATGACCCTAGAGCGCTAGGCAGAGGATCCAGAAGAGGCTGTTTGATTATTTCGCTACCAGAACTCAGCAGGATTCTAAAAGTTGAATACACAGGCTTGGTGCGTGCGGGCTTCGCTCCGAGTCTTACCCAGCGCGCCCGTCCTCCATATTGCCTCCAAAACTTCTTTCCATAGGAGTATCAATAGGCAACAGCATGATTCAATCGTTGATCCTTCTATGCTGCTGTCCCTTTTGTTCTGAACCTTACGTTTGGCAGACGCTCGACCGGACCAGTGGGTGTTCCTTTCCCAAGGAAAACCGGGAACTCGTGCCTCAGTCTTCTGCAGCCACCTGGGGAAGCCTGGGGAACACCCTGATCCTGTATTCGTCTTCTTAACGATGTGATGACGTTCTCCGCCATACCCGGGGGCGACGAACCCGTGGTTCGCACTCCAAAACGCATACCTTGCAGGTGATTTCTGAAATCCAATCCATTGTGGCTGAAATGACCTTGTGCGAACAAGGCAGTCAATGGAGCCACAAATTCCTTCTGACACTGACGCGGACGCCCCAGATTCCAATCTTCCAAGCGATGACTCGCCGGGACATCTGATGTCTTCAATGCTCGCCTCGAGGGATACGTCTCTCAACGCATTGTCTGCCAACCCTGATTCAGCATAAGGTCAGCGCCTTGCTACCGCGGAGAAGGATGCACCTACTTAACCATGGCGGCTTTTGTTTTTACTCCAAAGATCTTCCGTCCTGTCTTGTGGACCTTCATGGGCGCGAATCAAGACGCGTGTCATCGCCTTTCCGTCTCCTATGTGGTATCTTAATGCCCGGGAATCGCAATGGCTATTGTTCCAAGGACAGGGTGCTTCGAGGTCTCCAGGGCAAGCTTGACAGCGCCCGCATTCTGTCTGCGATATATCACCGTCTCGATGGCGCTTACATGACGGGGAACCTCTGGATAATACAGTTGGATGCGAACCAGAACGCCGGATTCAATCCGGTCTGTAACACCCAGTCGCATTGGTCCTCGCTATATGGCTGTAGCCCTTTTGTGGCGAGTCGGGCTTCGTTCACGCCGTACACTTAACTGTGGCCAATCTTTGTTCGACAGCTTGCACTCGATCATCGAGGCGATATATAACAACACGCTTCTGAAGGGTATAGTACTAGACGAACGTCACGTTTATGACGTTTATGAGCGACAGTGGACCTACAACAAAACAGCAACATGAGAGTAAGAAAGCGTATGGAAAATAACTGTTAACAGCAATTGACGCGTGACGGTTAGATGTCAGGGATGGCAGGGGTCCGAGTAAAGACATAACGGATGGTCGAGAAGCAGTAACGAGGAAACTTCCACAAGTGCGAGATATTGTCGCGCTTGTAGATGATGCGGGAGCGTAGTTTCCATGCGCTGAGAGACTTGCGAATGTCAGCGAAACGAGAGACGACCTCGTCGATGGTGGGACACTTCGCCGGATCGGCCTGTACCATATCTACAACAAGCTTGTTCATGAATCCCAAACCAGAATAGTCCTGACAACGCCCGTCAGCGAACATGGTTCGACAAGGACACAATGACTTGCCTCCATGTAGTGCGTACGGATCATGTTGCCTACAAGATAGATGTCAGTGGGGAAGGGATTACAAGGGGTCCCAAGAAACTCCCCCGCATGTTCAGGCGGTGTATAATCGCCCGCTCGCTGGGGCATCTCAAGCGGAGGACCATCCTCGAGGTTATAGCGACGCGAATGGCCAAAGTCGATCCAGTAATACTTCACTGGGCACTGTGTACGGCTGTAGTACTTGGCCCGTCCCTTCCAATCTCGCCGCCGCTCGGGTTTGGCGGGGTGCCACGGGTGAGGGTACATCGGTGTTGCGTCCATCATGACATTGTTGAACGTACAATCGCTGCAACGCCCGTGAATGCTGATATATCCGTGACACAGGAGAGACTTACCGGTGGGCCACACCATGTTTATGCAGTTTATGCATAAATTGTATTCCCTGTGATATGGCCAGGTCGGCGACACGCCGGTTGAAAGGACGACAATCCGCACCTCGAACATCTGCGAAAAAAAAGCGATGATCTCTCCAAAAGTCTCAAAGTGGGGCTCGTGGACGGTCCTCAGAAGGGGCGTAACGGTGACGGTTTCACCTTCGGGGTTCTCCGGGACGGGGAGGACGTCGAGGACCGGCATGCAGTGGTTGTTAGGATCATCACGAAGCGGCGATTTGGAGAAGTATTGTCCGATTTCAGGCTCGAAGGGAGAATTGTCATGAACGGTCTATAATTTTCTTTTTACTTTACATCGGTTACACGCTTTAGGACTTATCGACTTATCACCGGTCCGGCTCCACCTTGGCCCGGACCCGGCTCATCTATATCCCGCCCGGACCCACGTGACTCATCTCGGTCCGGGTCTGACTCCTTTCTCTTGACTCATGCTGTACGATACTGACTCATGCTGTGCTCTTTTACATACGACTGCTTACTTATACTTGGTCTGCTTACTGATCGCCGTGTATTGGTTGCTTACCTAAGTCTCTCTCCTCTTGTGTATATAAGGCTCGCTCTCGCTGTACATATTCCTTATCTCGAGCTAGTCAATTCTACCGACTTTGCTTGCTTTCCCTTGTCTGTCGCCGTGTCTGATCGGCTCCCCTCTGTCGTCCTCTTCCTCTGTCAGCTTTGTCGTAACTTGGTGCTGTCGCACTAGTCGTTGCTGACATAAGCTCGAGATCTGTTTACTCTTGCACCACCCTACGACCGTCCCTATGTACTGTAGCGTAGTAGTAGTAGTACCCGTCTGGTACTGACCTTGTTCTTCCCCCGTGCCACCCTAGACCGTTGCCCCCAGAGTACGCGACTCGTTACCCTGACATTGTGGTCGTGCGCACGTATACCGGTGCCGGCTTGACGTTTCCTCAAAACGTTACACCTACTCGAGACTCTCCAATACCAGGAGTTGAAAGCTCAGAGGTGACAGTAGAAGGTGCACCTTTGGTGTAGGAAACGAGTAAAAGCGGCGAAAGGAAAGCGGTTTAGGAAGTCTTTGGGCTCGTGTCCCCTAGACAAAGAGACAGCCAACAGGTCGAGAAGACTGAGGCAGACCGTCTTGCGATCTCATAACAGAACCACCTTCCCTCGACAAAATCTTCCCTTGCCGCACAGAGTAACCATTTCGACTGGGGGCTCGTGCATGGAAGATTGGCGCTCGCAAGTACAAGAATTCATCCCCATCAGCCACGACGCTATCATCTCCCTCATCAACGAATCTAAAGACCCTTGGGCCTGGCACAATTGGAAGGTCGCCCTCGGCGTAGAAGAACTTGAAGACTCCATCATAGACATCCACTTCTATCGCCTCAAAATAAGCGAACAAGGAAACGGAAACCTCTACGTCTACTCCTGCCCATACGTCACCTACCGCTACAAACTCGAGCAACCCCCAAAATCTTTCTACGCGCCCAACGAGAAAATACCAGTGGACACTCGACACACCCACCGCCTCCTTACACCAGGCAACACCCCCAGCCCCACACCAGAGCCAGAGGTCATCGACCTCACCCAGCCAGAGGTCATCGACCTCACCCACTTATAAACAATTCCCTCGTTCGGACTCAACGGCTCCGACTCCAGTTCTGACTCCGACACCGACGTTGAGGACGAAAACTGCTACATATATCCCCTCCCTCTAGGCTTCACTGAACAAGGAAACGACTTCTTTGTCCAACTCGGAGACACCACTGTCGAAGTCGCCTTTGTAGCAACCCAAACAAGTGGCATCAGTTGGTACTTCGCCAACGAAAGCCAAGACGACCTCACTGAAACCGACTTCAACCTCATCGCCGCCTCCGCCCTACCGCCTGTCACCGACGAAGACTTCTCCGACCTCGACGAACCAATCATGGCTGCCCAGTGGATCCGCACCGACCCCCAACCCCCTCTCCCCGCCGAACTTGCCAACTGCACCGAAATCGGTGGAACATGGAACATCGTCATCGGCCAAACTGGCTCTCCCATCCAACACATGAATAATGGCACCGACGATGCCTGGCTCATGGAAGTAAATGGCCAATGGGTTGCCATCCCTGCCGTGCTTGTTGCTGCCCTCAACCTGCCACCCCCCACCGTCAATGTCACGGCCCCCCCCATCACCGTCAACCCCCCTGCGGTCACTGTTAGTGCCCCAGCCGCCGCCGCCGCCAGACCCCCCCGAAAGAAAGTCCACGCGAAAACTCCTGAAGGCTTCTCTGGGAAACGAGAGGACTTCAATGACTGGATGCGGTCGTGCGAGGAATACATGCGAGCCGCTGAGGATGACCTCGTGACGGACAAGGACAAAGTCCTCTTCATTCTCACTTACATGACGGGGGAGGCAGCACGCACCTGGAAGGCCGAGTATGAGGATGCACACTTGGCCAATGGAGCCATGGTCGCCTGGGTGGACTTCCACAAAGCACTCAAAGGGGCCTTCACCGACGTCAATGAGCAGCACCGTGCCGCAGTCGAAATGGACGGGTTCAAACAGACGAAGGGTACCACTGCCCATGAATACTTTGCCAAGTTCGAGCAACTCGCAAGGAAGGCAGGATATTCCACGGCGCAGGACCCTATCCACCTCATGCAGCTGCTCAAACACAACGTCTACTATCGGACCATCGACTCCATCTACGACAGCGGTCACGTTCCTCAGAAATATGAGGACCTCAAAGAGCGCATCATCCTGATCGACGGTCTGCGACAGGAGCGGGAGGACCTTAAGACCCAGCGCAGTGGACCCGTGCAGAACCAAAAACCCAAAGGACAAGGATCATCCAATGGGCAACAAGGGGGGCAGGTCCCATGGCGCCGTGATGGAACCGGCACGGTGCACGGTGGCAAAGGCCAGCCGATGGACATCAACCGTGTCGACATCAAGGGGCGATGCTTCCGCTGCGGACAGAATGGCCACCAGGTGCAGGACTGCAGGGTGGACGTGAAGAACATCCGAGACATGTGGGGGAGGGACCGGTACACGGAACCACCAAAGCGGGAGGCTCGAGCACAGACGTTCGAGACGCCCACCGCCTGGGCTAGGAGCCTGTCGGCCGAAGATCGGAAAAGCAGTGATGGACGCGCTTCAAGCTCAGCCGAAGGTGGAGGAGAAGAAGGAGGGTTTTTGAGGGGGCTGACGATGTACACGGCATCTGAAGCCCAAGTTTCTGTCTCTCGCTCATCTGGTTTTGTGGCGCCTCGGTGGCCTGGTTCTCGTTTACATATGCACATTGTTGATTCGGACTGTACTACTACAGGGGATATCCCCATTATGACTTCTCTTACGGACTCTATCGGTACGGGCACGCGTCCCGTTGTTATTTTAGATACTCAGGCTTCGATTTGTGAGCCTTCGGCTTTGGATATGGCTTCGGTTTCGGCTTCAGTTTTGGATATGGCTTTGGATACGGACTCGGTTTTGGATATGGACCCTGTGAAGTCAGGGACAACGCCGTGCGATGGAAGGGGCACGGCGCCCAAATCATGTTATATGACACCTGGAACGGCTCAATGGACACTTCGTCGCTTAAGGGAAGACAAACCCGAAAGTGCGATTGCAATCCTTCGCATCTGGACACACCACCGACGCCGTGATGAGGCTACTTATGAAGCCATCAAGGAAATAACTGGCATGGGAGACGAGTTAGCATGTCAAGCTCTACTAGAGCTCGCCACTCCTATGCAGTTCATACGCTCCTCCAGCGCCAAGGAACAAACGGTCATTCCCACACAACTGGTGGTAGATTCCAAGCGCATTGTCAAAGCTCTCGCACTCCTGGACAGTGGTTGCACTGGCTCGTGTATCAACACGAAGTTTGTGCAGGAAAATCACATCCCCACGCGACGGACTGCTCGCCCAATCCCAGTACGAAATGCAGACGGCACTCTCAACACAGGAGGTCCCATCACGGAATATGTCACACTTCGCCTAAATATTCAAGACCATGAAGAAAACATTGACCTGGCGGTCTCCAATCTAGGAGATACGGACCTTTTCATTGGACATGAGTGGCTAAAGAAGCACAACCCTCACATCGACTGGAAATCCGGGTCAATTGAATTCGACCGATGCCCTATCAGCTGCTCTCGTCCCCCTCCCCTCCTCAATATCGATGATGATGAAGAGGAGGAGGAAGAGCCAGTCCACATGGAAAAGGACTGAGCAGCTGTTTGCCTTCGACTGGGATGGCTACAAAGCGACATACCACATCCGGACCCATGCATCGGACATTGCAATTGAAGAGCACGCTAAGAAAAAGGAACAGACCTTCTCTGAGCGAGTCCCAACGGCGTACCACGAATTCAAGGACATCTTTGACAAAGACGACTTCGACAAGCTCCCTGAGCGACGCCCATGGGACCACGCCATTGAGCTCACTCCTAACTTCAAACCGGTCGATTGCAAAGTTTACCCCCTCACATTGGACGAGCAGAAGCAACTGGACTGCCTTTTTGGAAGAGAACCTGAGATCTGGCCGGATCCAACCGTCCAAATCACCCATGGCCTCCCCATTCTTCTTCATCAAGAAAAAAGACTGGCTCGCTACGTCCTGTGCAGGACCTATCGAAAGCTCAATGAGATGACAATAAAGAACCGTTACCCGCTCCCGCTCATCCAAGAGTTGGTTGACAAGCTTAAGGGAGCACGGCACTTTACCAAGCTCGATGTCCGATGGGGGTACAACAATGTTCGGATTAAAGAAGGGGACGAGTGGAAAGCTGCAGTTCCGCACGAACAAAGGTCTCTACGAGCCTACGGTCATGTTCTTTGGACTCACCAACTCCCCGTCTACGTTCCAAGCCATGATGAATGACCTGTTCAAAGACTTGATCCATCAAGGAGTCGTGGTCAGTCTATTTGGACGACATCCTCATCTTCACACATACGCTAGAAGAACATCATCGGATAGTCAAGGAGGTCCTTCGGATCCTGCGAGAAAACAAACTCTATCTGAAGCCAGAAAAGTGCGAGTTTGAGAAGGCAGAAATCGAATACCTGGGCATGATTGTCGGCGGAGGAAGGGTTCAGCATGGATCCAGCAAAGGTCGCGGCAATCACCAATTGGCCAGCCCCCAAAACGAAGAAACAACTTCAATCGTTTTTGGGCTTTTGCAACTTCTACCGTCGCTTTATCAAGGACTTCAGTGGCATTGCTCACCCAATGACTAAACTCACTGGGAAGACGGAATGGGTCTGGGACACCCCACAGCAGGAGGCTTTTGAGGAACTCAAGCGACGTATAACATCGCAGCCAGTTCTAGCAATCCCTACAGACGATGGGCAGTTCCGTGTCGAGGCGGACTCCTCTGACTATGCCACGGGCGCGGTACTTTCGCAACAACAGGATAATGGCAAATGGCACCCGGTCGCCTTCCTCTCAAAGTCCCTCAGCGAAGCTGAGAGGAACTATGAGATTTATGACAAGGAATTACTGGCTATCATGACGGCGCTAGAGGAATGGAGACAATACCTCATGGGGGCACGACAGGAGTTTGAAATCTGGTCGGATCATCGCAATCTCACGTACTTCCGCAAGGCGCAGAAGCTAAATCGGAGACAAGCACGATGGTTAACGGAGCTACAAGAGTATAATTGTACGCTACTCCACAAGCCTGGCAAAACAATGGGTAAACCCGATGCTATTTCCCGACTAGCGGGCCTTGAGAAGGGGGAGAAAGACAATGAAAACATTGTCCTCCTGAAACCAGAACTCTTTCGCGCCCTCAACCATGCAGGAATTATAACCAATTGGACCTGACAATGTCTTCATTGAGCGGATTCAGGAGGCTACCTTACTCCGAGACCATGCAGTAGAACGCGCCTTAGCACTCAAAGTGAAGGGATGGCTGGAACACGCAGATGGAACGATCACCTGGCAACACAGACTCTATGTCCCAAGAGACAAAGGACTCCGTGCAGACATCATCCAAGCTCATCATGACGGCCCGCTTGTCGGTCATCCAGGACGATACAAGACCCATGAGCTCATCACGCGCAACTACTGGTGGCCTGCCATTAGAGACGATGTCCGGAAATATGTTGAAGGATGTGAGACCTGCCAACGTACCAAGATTAGACATGATCGCATTGCCGCTCCACTCCACCCACATGACCCGCCACAAGCGCCTTGGGAGCATGTATCCATCGACTTTGTCATGCCGCTCCCAGTCTCAGATGGAAAAGACGCCATCTGCAATGTGAACTGCATGGGTACCAAGCAGGTTGTATTCTGGGCCACGACCAAAGACCTAACGGAGGACGAACTCGCCTTCGAGTACCTACGCGAGGTGGTCCCCCATCATGGAATTCCTAGAAAGATCGTCAGCGACCGTGGCAGCGTGTTTGTCTCCAAATTCACCATGGCATTGTTCCAACTGTTAGGCATTGAAGGGAACCCGTCCACGGCGTATCACCCTCAGATGGACGGACAGACCGAACGCTCCAACATGACCATGGAAAACTACCTTCGTATCTTCGTCAATCAACGACAGGACAATTGGACACGTTACCTCCCACTTGCCATGACTGCGCTCAACAACATGGTCCATAGTTCGATTGGGATGTCTCCCAACTTTGCCAACTATGGTCGGGAACTCTACTTGGGGACAAACCCTCGACGTGAAACAGACAACCCATCGGCGAACGAGTTTGCACAACGCATGCGAGACATCTATGAGGAAGCCCGCTCTGCGCTAAAGGCAGCACAGGACGATCAAAAGCGCTTTTACGATCGCAAGAAGGACGAACCAATAGATTACAAAATTGGCGACTTCGTCTGGCTGGAAGCCAAGACCAGAGATGGCCAAACCGTAATCAAAACGGCACGTCCTATGCAAAAGCTAGATGACAAGCGCTTTGGTCCTTTCGAAATCCTGGAGAAAGTCGGAGCATCGGCTTACAAGCTTCGCCTCCCTACATCCTGGTCACGAAAACATCCAGTCTTCAACGAGTCCCTCCTATCTCCACACAACGGTCCCGCCTTTGACAATCAGAAAGCACCTACACCTCCACCGCCAGAGTTAGTCCAAGGAGAGGAAGTCTATGAGGTCGAAAAGATTATAGACTCCAAAAAGGTTGGTCGCGGCTTCAAGTACCTCGTCACATGGAAAGGCTACCCAGACAATGACAATACTTGGGAGCCTCTCACCAATCTCCAGAATGCCAAGAAACGCATTGACGACTTCCACCGTGAACATCCGGGTGCCCCGAAACCTGCACGCCTTAATCGTTGGAAACTCCTGTCGGAGGAAGAAACTGGATCTGATTACGACGAGGACGTCGAATCTAAGGAAGGGGTGATGTCATGAACGGTCTATAATTTTCTTTTTACTTTACATCGGTTACACGCTTTAGGACTTATCGACTTATCACCGGTCCGGCTCCACCTTGGCCCGGACCCGGCTCATCTATATCCCGCCCGGACCCACGTGACTCATCTCGGTCCGGGTCTGACTCCTTTCTCTTGACTCATGCTGTACGATACTGACTCATGCTGTGCTCTTTTACATACGACTGCTTACTTATACTTGGTCTGCTTACTGATCGCCGTGTATTGGTTGCTTACCTAAGTCTCTCTCCTCTTGTGTATATAAGGCTCGCTCTCGCTGTACATATTCCTTATCTCGAGCTAGTCAATTCTACCGACTTTGCTTGCTTTCCCTCGTCTGTCGCCGTGTCCGATCGGCTCCCCTCTGTCGTCCTCATCTTCTAGTCAGCTGTGTCGTAACTTGGTGCTGTCGCACTAGTCGTTGCTGACATTCGGAAGACGCTCGTCGGCAGCGGCTGACCTTGCTCACGTACACAGCAACGCCCGCACACGTTTAGAATCCGCACGGAAAATAATCGTCCTGCAAATGGGTAGCCTCCTCCCGTTCCCCTGCTCTTTCCTCTGCGGTATCAACACGATCTGACTCCAAAGTTGGTGCAATACTTAGACTTAAAGGAGCTGATCGTCGATTCGACGTACCAACGTCGCAGAGGCCGTATGGAGTGGCGAGGACAGCCACAAGAAATGAGAAAGTATAGAGCATCATGAAGCAGCGCATATTCGAGTGCTTATTCTGAAACGGTATGTGGCGGGATGGGAAGAGCGATCCCTGATATCTTCTCCCTTCCCATATAAGTAGCTTGCAAGGTATTCAAGGAGCAACCGAACAATGATACAAAAGCATCGCACATTGACAGACTACAGTTGTGGAAAAAACGATGATTGATCCTCCTGCCGCAGCCTCGTCATGCTCTGATACACCTCCACAACACCGCCCTCTTTCTACATCTTGAAACGTTCTGTTAAAAGAGCCTCAATCACTCAGCTACCGATGGACGTCCGACAAAGGTGGTCGAGCTTACTAGGAGAGATGGGTAACCTGGAGTCAGAAACCGGCCTTGATCTCAAGGTAAAGGACCTTCTAGATACAACTCCGCTCCGGCCTCGGTGGACATTCGCCGGAGGGCGGCGAACGGGCGACATTCGTCCAGTCCTCAGCTCTTTTCTCCGCAACTATAGCAGCTCGTTCTGGCGGGTAGTCAGTGCATTTTACTCTGCGGGGTCGAAGCATGATTAAATGCCATACCGGCGGGGTAGAGTATCGGAATGGCAAGGATATTGGCGACAAGGAGCGAGAAGACGTAGGGTAGAGTCATGAAACCGCGCATACTGTAATTTGTCTTAGGTGGTGTGCTAAGATAGCGGACACTAGGAACCGGCATGGGTTATGTAAGCGGCTAACCCTAGGGTTTAGATCACGTGACTGGCCAAATCTGGGGAGGTCCCCGACCCGGCCGACCCAACCTTGTTCAAGAGGGGTGTTCTGAGGCAGAGGATACATACCATGATGGTGATACTACATGAGCTTTATAAATCTACACCTTCTATACATATGAGAACAGTAATTATCAAAACAGCTCTGCTGTATGGGCAAGGGAGCCTACTTCGGGGGCTGGGTAGTCGCCGGTCCGGTCACGTGACCTAACCCTAACCCTGGGCGCTTGGGACAAATCTCGAGGGTCGAAAATTTGAAAATTACATATCCGGGCTCAGAAAGCATTAAAAACATGTTTGGGACCTAGATACGGAAAAAACCTTGCAAGGTCTACTGTGCTCTCAGTTCACAATATTTTTTCGAAAGGGGCAATACATTCAGAAGATACTGCATGCATCTACATTTCCTAGAGCCCCAATAGAGAAAAGAGTAACATGCCGGAGAGGAGTAGCGGGAGGGAGGTGGAGGTTGGGCTGCTTACATAACCCGTGCCGGTTCCTGGTGTCCGCTATCTTATGGAGGTGTGGCGAGCGAACTCTGATAGTCCGTTAGCCCTCGTGAAAGGGCCTTTATAGGGCCTCGGGAACCATCAACTTGAAGGCACTCAAGAGTCGCATGGGCCACGAAACTCAAGTTGCGGCGGCACCAACACTTATCTAAATGCTCCCACGTCTTCAGCACGTCAAGTTTCCATCTGCTTTCCCCAACAGAAGTTGAAAGATTGCTGCATTGCCAAGCACCAGGCAAGCAGTGCATTCACTATGTTCGGTCGTGGAACAGCATCAGGTCTTACCACATTAAGGACTTTCAATGGAAAGTAACTTGACTCTTGACACTGGCTCTGATCTATCCGCGAAATTCGGACCGCCTATACGCACAGTCATTGCCATCGCCACATCCGGGTCGACTCTCTATGTATATAGTATAAGTAATTCTCTGGACTCCCGCAACCTTTCTGATCAGGCTAACAAGCCACTGACGCTTTGGAGATATTTATAGCATTGTCAAACCAAAAAGTACACGCATTTCCCCCTCATGTTCGTAATGCCATAAATTTCCGCCTTTTCACCGTGTGTGGCTGACAAGATAACATCACGGTAGCAAACTTGCTTACACTTACTTTGGTGTAACTTTGAACATTTGAACCCATGGGAACCGGGTATAACCCCGGGTAAACCAGAACGACGGGAGACTAGGACTCGGAACCAGGCTGCAATGGAATCTTGCCCCCGCTCCTAAGTTGAGTCCCACGGGGACCTTCACCGTTTCAATTCACACCGCTCGCAACGCCAGCTTGCTCATGGTCAATCCGAAGAATACCACGAAGGCCCCTGTGGTCGTCTGTATCGCTCTCTTCCTCCTCCTCTGCGGGGATCTAGCAGTAACCTATCGCATCGTCCGCCGACTACTGCTTGCCAAACGTGCCAGCCACATCACCAAAGGCGACTGGTGTACGTTCCCCACTCCTCATATCTCCCCACTGTCTCTTACGTCCCAGCTGAAACGACGCCCAGCCTACATCGGACATGACTACCCGACATGGTACGAAATTGACGTGCCCGCGGCCGAGCTGACGTTTGAGGAGAGCGTGCACTACCCCATGGAAGGCCCCGTCACCGACGCCGAATGGCGCCTGACGCAGCCTCAGACGCACTACGGGTACGTCCGCCTCGGGCCCGACAGGCGCACCTTCGCTGTGGCAATGTTCCACGAGCTGCACTGCGTCAACACCTTCCGCAAGGCGCTTCTCATGCCCGCCGCGCGCGAGGAGAACCTCCACCACGTCCAGCACTGCCTCAACTATCTCCGGCAGCTGTTCCTGTGTGCGGCCGACGCCACCCTTGAGCCGGGCGACTTCGCGAAACGGGAGTACTATCGCGGGGCACCCGGGATGGAAGGCGTAATCGGAGAATGGGGCGCGACCCGTGAGTGCAGAGATTGGAGTGTGATCATCAACGCGGCGGAGGAGAACTATGTGGATTGGAGGGAGTTTCTCGCCGCCAACAGGAGCCATGTGAGTGCGTCTTGCATCGATCAGCCTCAATCGTGCTCACGATTGGTCCAGAAGGTCGACCATTGACGGAAACGATGAAATGTATTTCACTCGATAGTTCAGTGTACACTACAATAATGTTGGACCGCGTTCGTTCACGAAAGACCTCAGTTCTCGATCGCCAACACCCACATATCAAATCCCCCCGTGAGACTGTCGTACGGCTCGGGCCCCAGCTTCTGCGCAAACTCCCAGCTCTCGTAGATCGGGACCTAGTATGCGAAAGCGTCAACATTGAACGAAGGTGGGAGGAGCTGGTGCACGTACATTCCATTGTTCTTCCGTTTCGACTGTAACCATTTTCCCCTCTGCTTTAGCCTACGTGATGCGCAACTTTCAGCCACGGTTGATGCAATGGAATGGAAGCACACGATGACGTACGCGAGAGGAGACGGCCTTTACGAGTGCAGATGCAAGGCCCTTGCGTTGATATTTGGGAACAGTGCCGATCAGCTGTAGATTCCACGCAGCAACCTTGACTCCCTCCCCGACGGCTTTGGTGGTGTCGACGTTGTACTTCGGTAGGAACTACGCAGAAATATACGCGTGAGCGAGGTGAGTGTGGGTGAAGCCGGATACAACGCACGTATTCCATCCACCATTTCGCCAACTCAGGACTGAAGCTCTCGAACAAATCGTTGAAGCCGGCCTCGCCTTGGTCCGGTCTGACAGAAGGTTTCGGAAGTCAAACACCCTCTCGCAAGATGGAGAAACGATTTGACGTACGTATCGAGCAGGTCGCGACCGGGGACAAACCAGAGCGCGACGGACGCGTAGTCCGTATCGCCATAGCCTGCGACCCATATTTCGCCCGCGATCGCGGCGGCGGCGGTCGCGCGTTCGAACGCGAAGATCTGGGACTTGTCTCCGCCCACGCAGGAGAGGGTGAACTGATCGGTGTCGAACGCGGCCGCGAGCGTGCGCGCGACCTTGTCAAGCTCTTCCTCTGCGCGGTTGTGTGAGTCGTGAGGCGACGGCAATGCCAGGCGAAGGCGCAAGCGCAGGTGTTACGTACTGGTCGGATTCACGATCTGGCGGACTGTGATCTGGGACATGGTCGAGAGGTGAGCGGCCTGCGCTGGGGGAACGGAAAAAGGCCTATGTAAGTAGGAGTACTCACCTTGCGCCCTACTACAATACAAGGGGTCCAGTCACTTCGGGGAATCGGAGGTCGAGGAAAGCTTGCTCTGTGGGAAACATCTGACGAGATGCTTGCAAACAGCCACGGCACCCCAACATCCCACTCCTCCCGATTGCAGAGCGGACATCATCCGTTTGTCGTTCTCGCCATCAGTCATGCGCACGCGAGTGTTCCACGAGTTCGCACCCTCAGATATGCACTCATCAGAAAGTTCCGAGGTTAGCGCGGGTAGCGAGGCTGGATGAGAGTTAGAATTGGCACGCGCGGTAGATAAGGGATATGGTTCGAACTTTACAATTAGTGCGAGGGAACGAAGCGGACACTGATCGTAAGTACGCGGAGGGCCGGTTTAGATAGTACCTCTCGTACAGCATCAGAACAGGACGCAATCCCAGGCTCCGTAAGCTGGACCCCTTCAGACCAGAGGCTCGTCGATCGCATCGTATAGTGCCTCCCAGTCGGAGCAGACATAGTCGGAGGAGAAACTGACGACTCTGCAAGAAAAAGGAATGAATTAGTAAGTGGGTCACAAGGTAAGATATCGTCCGACATACCGAGGACCATAGGGAGAGCGGACCTGAGAGGTACAGTTAGCGCGCCCTTGTATGTTTTGCGAGCCCACTCACAGGCTCCAGACGGGTGTCTGCAAGACACAGGATGCTTTGACGAAGGTAGTTCAGGCAGTTGCGGGTGAGCGGCCCGATACCCGATCCGTTCATGAAGGCGTCGCGGACGATGTCGAGGCAGCGAAGCTGGTGCAACATCGCGACGGTGTACTCCTCTCCATCTTTCCCGCGCACAATATGCTCACCCGACGGAAAATGTTTAGAGAATTCGGCGATGCCCGTGTGTGTGAGGGGGCTATAGTGCTCTGTGTCTTCCATCATCATCAAGACAGGATCCCGTTCATCGACCTTGAGACGTGGACTCCCAGGTTCGCGACTTCCACCTGGTTCAAATATCATTAGTGCTGTATATAGTCGTAGGTACAAGTTTTGAGAACGCACCGGCTAGCGCACTGGATGCGCAGACGAACAGAGCTCCCAGAAAGATCGCTGCCGAACGGGAAAGGTTGAAGGAAAGCATCGTCTAAGGTGTTGGAGCTTGGTAGGGCGGGGAGGAAACTCAAAGAGCATTACGAGCACGTTTCATCTCGTTATGATCATATCTGGTGAACGACGGGGACTTCGAGAAATTGGGACGTTGTGGTGGGAAGCAAGGTAGGGCGCAGCGTTCGATTCGGTCTTTAGTTGAGTTCGATTGAAACCGAACCGGTCCAGTGTGAGTAGCCGGTATGACTCAGTGCCCGTAAACTGTAGCAACTTTTCCACTTCTCCCACCTTCACCTTTCCCCGCACCAACCCCGTCATGGAAGCCGACAATTGCCTGGGAGGTATACTCGATACGTATATCAGCGATGGCGACAGCATTTTAGCTCTATCATCTCATCGTGGAAGATCTGATGCCATTCTAGTACGTATATGCGGGTTCCTTTTCCTTCACGGTGGCATTTTTAGCAGATGCGTACAGCCCGGGCTGCGACGTAACATTATACAGGCATCATGTCCAAGTGACCCGAGGCTTTACTCCCTCCCCGCTTCTACCATGAAAGAGTACCACCCGATCCCCTCAGAGGCGGAGGATGATTCATTGCTCGACAATCCACCCAGTGACCCACCACGGTCCAACTCTGGAGGTGCGTTCGCCTGAGAGATGGTGACCAAACCTAACTCAACTTACAGGTGGACCCACATACACCGCTAAACATGTGCGGATGATCGGGTACATGACCGCGGCGTGCGTCGCATGCACCATTCTCAACCTCGTCTTGCTCGCGTATCTTCCCCAGCTTCCGGCGAGCATCTCGACCTACGCAGTACAGAACAAGGGTCTTCGCCGCCCGAGTCACTACATTGGCTTCGAAACCATCGATCGCGCGCAATACCCGTTCACGCCCCGAGCCTCTCGTCAACTTCGCCCCTCTGCTCACCCAGGTGTCCGAAGCGAATCCCGGGTTCGTGTACCTCGACGAGCCGCATCGGTGGCTCAGCTGGGAGGGCACGATGTCGCCAGATGACCGCCATTTCTACGTCGACAGCGAAACCAAGGTGCGCCTGCTTTCCTTGCTTTTTTACGGACGACGTGCTCACGCTTATGACAACGTTCTTGCCGACAGGTTGCTACGATCGCCCAGTTCAGAGTGCATGACTTTGGCATGGAAGATTGTCAGGTTGTCGTCAATGTCCCACCGAATGAGGTGCTGGCCGCGAGCCCCGGAAACAAGACTTTCACGCTCAAGCCTGCCGTCGCCGCGGTCGAAGTATGGAAAGTGCACACGCAGGACGTCTTGGACCCCAAGCGACTTTCCTGTCGGACGCTCCCGACGAAGCGCACCGCGGGCAGAAGTCCATTTTTGCGGAGTCGATAGGAGTTCGAAATGGGGGATAAAAGTACAAATATAGGAACGTCCGTGGATGTGATAAAACACGGATAAAATGACAAATATATGATGCATTAGGAAACGAATGACACTCTACCGAAATGTGTACTGTCAGACATGCTCTTTCCGGGGACGAAACCCGTCAGAAATCAGATGTTTTGGGTGCAGGAAGGCGGTAAAATATCCGGTCTGATAGTACTTCTTTCGGACGGACATTACCGAAGACGAGAGCAGTCCGAAAGACCAAGTTTCGGATGGGTCTAGCTTCGGCCGAAGGACGTATGGAACTTAAAGTTCCTATCTGACATATCATCCATTAAGTGTGATCAGAAATAAAAAGTTATGTCACGATTTCAAACTGCTTTGGAAGGTTAATAAATGTAACGTTTCAAGCCCGTGGTGGCCGAAAGGTTATCAGGCCGAAACGAGATATTTTGAACACCATCCGCCCCAGCCAAGACCCGTATAAAACCCAACATTTCAAATCAATATATTTGTCAGCGCCAGCGCCAGCGTTCCAGCGCACAGCGACCAACGTCCGCTTGCAGCGCCGAGCGCTAGCGCAGCTCTCGCTGCTAGCCCGCGCTCCCGCTGCCAGCCCGCTCGCTCCCGCTGGTAACAGCTCCCTCAGCGACGCTAGCCTCTTTCAAAATGGTAATCAAGCGCGGTATCCAGCGTCAAGCCCTACATCCAGCCAATATCTCTCCCGGCATAGCGACAGCGGTCCGGCGGTCCTCACCTCTGTCCGCTCAGTGCTGGTCGGGTCCGTCGAGAAGTGTAGGTCACCTTTTAGGTACGCCGCTTCCATTCCATGGAACAATGTCACCACTCATCTTTCATTCTCAACGCGCAGAAGATTACAAGTAGGAGGCCTACAGCATGGGTCGTTTGCCACTCGCCACCTCAGTTCTGCCCGGCACGCCCTCAGGCTTCAGCCTCCGCCCCCGCTGCTCAGCCTAACCCACCTCCACTCACGTCGCTTCCGAAACATGTCCATGCTCCTTAGTAATCATCCCCCCGGTCGATTTCTTCCCCCCCTCTTCGATACCATGGATTAGCCCGAGCGTCGTCCCTTTCCCAACTTTCCTGGTCCCCCGTCGGATCGACATGTTACGAAGTACCTTTCATAATCTTTTTTACCCCTCCCCCTACCGATTCGCATACCCTTCTCGTAGCGCTTACTGCATGCTTCCGTAACTCCTACCTTCCCCCGTTCACGTCGTCGCTCTCTCACACGCATATTCAGCATGTATCTTTTTGTTCTCACCTTATCCCCTTTCTTAATCTATTTATGTATTGTATATACAAGTAGGACAGATATGTATGACATCCGTACATGACGGGGATGGACATGATGAGCCCGATCGCTGCAGGGTGGTCGTCGAAAAGGGGTGTCTCGGCGAGGGGACCTGTGGATGATAGGCATGAAGGGATGCGGATAGGAGGAGTAGTATTAGAGACCAAAAGCACCAACGACCGCGACGAGGCTTTTACGCGTCGGCTGCGGGTGCCTCAGCGTCGTCCTTGCACGTTTTGATGCTGTTGAGGATTTCGTATTACTAGAAGACAGACAAATAGTCCGAGACGGATGAGGTGCGTTGGGGGGAAGCTCGGTGACCCGACGCGACTGTGCAGACCGCAGGCCTCGAGAGCTCGACTCGAACTGACGAAGTAAAGTGGCATACGCCCGTCCTGAGAGAAGATATATCAGAAACAAGTCAGCGCTGGCAATCAGGTAGAGGGCTAGAGGATGTGGCTAGAGGACAGTGCGGCAAAGGTACATCCGAATCCTGGTAGAGACTTTGGACTCGTCAGTCGCCGCGTTGCGCTCCTCGACGCACGCTTCATGTTCTCGATCATCTCTGCGGGCGATGAATGAGCTTGTTGAGTGACACCACGAGGTGACCAGGTACGCACCCTCATAATGCTCAACCTGTTTCAGCGAGCATGGCGAGATAGACATAATCTCACGGGACCCAGGCATCTAAAGAGGTGATCAGTGGCGCCTTCGAAACCATCAAAGGACGCGTCCCCGATGCGAATGGCGCACGGTATTGAAAGAGATGGGTTGGAGAGGGAGTTGACGATGCTGGACAGCGAGGAAGACGGTGAGAAAGAGGGCAGGAAGAACAGCGGAAGCGGGATAAACGCACTGGGGAATGGTTGACGTGCAGCAAGAACAACACGTTTCTAGATTTATGTCTGCGAATTAGAGAGCCTATGAAACCAGGAACGGTTAGTCGATCCTGTGCACGACGCTGACGACGAGGGGCCTGAGCTACAAACATTGGAACTAATAGAAGGGACCTACTGACCTCGACGCCGAGTTCCGGCCGAGTCACTCTGTTGGTCGTCTTCACAAATTAACACGTAGAGCGAAGATCATGGTACTAGGCGATTCAGATGACATCGAGCCATGTGTAAGTAGCAAAAGAGTGGAACTTACTCGTTCCCTTCGCCTCGTATATCTCCAGGAGCGTGGGGAGGGTATAAACTATGAGCTCCTCGGTCGCGGCGGGAGGATATCCGCCGCGATCTCCTTCTCGACCTCGATCGCGGTGTTAACGGCCAGCATCCGGTAGACGTCCCCGACCTGACCATGATAAACTTGCTTGTCACTAAGTCCGGGCTATAGAATGCGGGTAAGATAGTACCTTGTAGCGAGGAAGGAAAGGGGGTATGTGGCTGGACGGGGGAGGAAAGGAATATCAGGGTTGAGATCGTTGAGAGTGCAGAGCGATATTCAGTGACGTACCCGCTACTACCCGGTTGATTTCATACTCCAAACTCACGCTTACCAGCCCTATGTCCAGCATCCATCTCTCGTCCACTTCGCACCAGGTATCTCTTCATCGACCGCGATCCTACGCCGTCACCAACCTTGGGGGCCCGCGAACTTGGCCGTGAAGGGATGAAGAGGGAAAGAGGAGATGCACGAGTGGCCTTCTGCGCGGACGGAGAGGTGCGTAGGCATGAAGGAAAGAGATGCGTATGCGCAGAGGGGAGGGGGCGTGCGTAGGTCGAGAACCGTGGCACAAGGGACATTCAGTCCAAGATGATACGGTCTTTGGCGGGAGGGAGGCGGAGGCAGAGAAAGAGAAAGAGGTGGGGCGATAGTACTGTGGAAGTGGTGATGGTTCGGGTGTGGTGTAGCCTTTCAGCGCGCCGTCCAGAAGGGGTACTAGTGGGTTTGGTCGAGTTGATCGTGAAGCTGGAAGCCAGCTCGCCGTATCCATCTGGCCAGGAGCCGTAGAGCGTCTGGCGAGACGTAGAAGAAGAGACTTGGATGGGTAGCGGCGGCAGACGGCAAGTTGGTGAATATTCGCGATCGAGGGGAAGAGGGTTGCAATGACAGAGTTCCTCGGGACCTTGTCGTCGCCATCGTGCTTGAATAGTGACTAGGAAGGAGGGTGGAGGGTGGGAACGGAGGAGACGCCGTGATATAAGAGGCTGAAGACCGCGATGCGGATACCCTGCTCTCGACCTCGCTCTTGCTCTTTTCTGTCGCGCGTCTCTGCTTCCCTCCTCTTTTTTCTCGTCTTCGTCAACACCTTTTCCTCGACTGTAACTCTGAAATTCTCTTCCACCGCCGTGAGTGTTTGTTCAATTGCGAAAAAACCTTCGTTCTTATCTCCTGGTTCAGATGCTTCCAAAGATCACCATTCCCAAGGCCTTCATGAAGATTTTCGGGGCTATATGTATGATGTGAGTGTCGCGTCCTGTTCTGGAAAGTAGGTGCTTACCTCGGATTCGAGTATCACGCCTTCGCCAAAGTCTACTCTGAGCTTGAGACGGCCATGCTTGGGACCCGCGCCTGGCCGCCGCCGCGTTTCGACCGACGATTCGGTCTTCGCATGGTGTATGGCAGGATCGTCAATAACAGCACCGAGCGGTACATCGTTCTTCGAGTGAATAGAGGGGCCCTCCATCCCTCCCTCAAGGGGATCCCCGCCAACGCGATAGCCGGCGTCGCTCGCATTCAGATTTCAAAGCGCGGGTCCTTCAACGACTTTGCGGATAGGATTGACGAAAGTGTTGACAAGTAGTCGAGTGGGACCGTGGGATGTTTTCTTGCTCTGACTTCGTAGATGTCTGAACGATTGTTTATTTGGCCTCATTGCTCGATTTCGTGTTTTATATGCTGCGCGGATTTTCGCCTCGTTGCTTTTGATTCACAGCTGTAAGTCTACGAGAAGTTAGCCACAAGGTTTGGGCTAAGACTGATTTCACCCACATTTTTATTAGAATTATGATGTATCAATATACCAACGATTCGCTTGCTATTCGTCACGTTGGCCAGACGGTGAGTATAGACATCTTTGATATCAAGAATGTCCAGGAGATATCTTCCGCTTTATCCCTGGTATTCCCGAGGGTCTTCCAGGCTTCATGGGTACACATCCGGAGGGAACATCGCATTACTGGCTGTTTGCACCGCCAAGCTTCGTGCGGATGGTGAGCCCATACTCGTTAACGGAGCGAATGCCACTTTATAATCATCGTAGGCGATGATGACATAGAAATTCAGGACGTCGCGGGGAGCTCAGCCAGTCGAGAACGTAACACACCCGTTCTCATAGAAGAGCCAGCACTCCCCAGGTCAGTCATCAGGCAAGGCAGGTCGAATCCTCGAGGTGGGAGGTCGGTTTTCGGAGGTTCTGGATACAACAGGATATTCTTCAGGCAATCGAAGACGTGTCTCGGTGGTTCCTCTGTGACGTCGGAAGAGAGCGCGTCGGCGGGACTGATCGAACGATTGGCGATGCAACGACGGGACTCCGAATTTAACGCGTTCTCGTTTATAGACCATCTCCTTCGAGCTCCAGGGAGCACTTGTGAGAGGCCGACCTCTTCATTTCTTGTCTGTAGGTTTTGTTGAAGTATCGTGCCGGGCTCCTCCCCCCAGGACAACACAATTGTATGGCCGGGCGACAAGCCTCCGAAGACCTCACGGAAACTCGACCAAACCACTGCCCCCTTGGAAGGCGCGCCGAACTGCCACCACCGTACGCGCGAAGTATCTCCACCGCGACAGGAATGGCATCCCGCCACTTTCGTGCTCGTCAAGACCTTAGCGTGCCCGGGTTTTTCAGTTTTACAGCGGGTGTCATTCTGATGAGGCGAATGTGGAGAGAGCCTCATCGACGGCGAGGAAGGCGTGAGTGCCTCCGAGTTCGCGTACGGCAGATGTGTGCGTTGGTCGTCTTTTGCTGGTTGACGGACGTCTGATGGTGTGTATTTTGGACGGGCAGCCAACGCGCTTACAACGAGAGCAAGTTCGTGAGCAATCACCATTATCTTGTTCACTTGTGACTGCCTATGCTATTTCGTTTGTGCAGAAGCTTTCAGCTTTTCCCTGGGTATGTGCGGATCTGCAGCCAAGTCGGAAATGCGCGACCAGACAGCACCTTAGACGCCTTTGAGACTCCTCATCTCGTACGTCCTCGTCTTCTTCGCGTGTCTGCGTGGCATGACTCGCGTCGCAGGAAGCGCCGTCGATCGCCTTGTAGTATTGGAGGTTTCGACATACGCCGGAATCGGTTCTTGTTATAGAACGTAGGGTGTTGACCTCACAATGTATCACGTTCTTCTCGTGTTCGAACATCGTGGAACCCGACAATTCGCAAGGATCGCGTCTGGGTGCACATTCGGATTTAT